>ONZH01006780.1:0-28084 GCA_900303285.1 Rhinella marina | reverse complement strand
CCCTAGGCAGAGCCTTGGTCCCCTGCAAAAATGCTCGAGTCTCCCATTGACTTCAATGGGGTTCGTTACTCGAAACGAGCACCCGAGCATCGGGAAAAATTCGACTCGAATAACGAGCACCCGAGCATTTTAGTGCTCGCTCATCTCTAGTCATATTGCTTTCCTGGGCTTCTTGCTTTCACTTTGTAACACGTGCAGCAGCCATTTCAGAAAAAATCTGATTCATATCACAAAGCGCTAGGAAATTCGGCTTCGCTACGAATCAAATTTTTCCTAAACTGCGGATCAAATTCAGTTTCAGGTGCTTTCATTTGCTCAACAATACCAGAGGGAAACTGAATCAGCAATGCCCCAAACCCACCCAGAAACACCAACTTATGAACAGAGTTTGTGTTAGCCCCATCCATTTTCCACCTGGGACATATTTGCTGGGGCTGTCTCAAAATCAGGAACAATCCTACCAAATTTGGGACAGTTGGCAACTTTTTATATGTTGTCCGGCTGTCAGCTCGCTGCTGTCAACAAGGGTACAAACTATAATCATGGGGCCATATAGCAAAGCTAGACGGTAATATCACAGCATGGGGAAATACACACAGTGATGTCACAGTAGTGGAAAAATGTTCACAGTGATGCCACAATGCAGAACTAACACACACAGTGATGTTATAATACACGCAGTGATGTCACAGTACAGGAATAATGTACACAATGAAGTCATGGTTCAATGTTAAAATACACAGTGATGTTGCAGCAGAAGGATAATGTACACATTGAAGTCACAATACAATGATAGTACACAGGATCAGACTGGGATTCCTGGGCCGATCAGAGGACAATTTTTCTTGGGGCCCAACCCCCATATCATCAATAATAGGTTTTAATCCAAAGAAATAGACCTTCATTGGAGTTTACTGCCTCCAAAAGCAGCTTCAAATAGTTTTTTAATTCACTAAACTAGAGATGAGCAAACCACTCGACATTTGGTGCAGATCATGGCAACAAAAAGAGAGAATTTTTTTTTAATGTTTTTATTTTTTTCAGTATAAAAATGCAAGAAAAACTATACATATGTGATATTTCCATCCCACAAAAAACAAGCCCTTATACAGCTATGTGAATGGAAAAATTAAAAGAGTCAGGACTGGTCCAATGTTTGTTTTTACATTTCATTTTTATTTCCTGCTATTCGAGGGCTAAAACTTTTAAAATATTTTATAAATAAATAAATAAAAAATTCACATAGTCATATGAGGGCTTCTTTTTTGGGTGCTACAAGCTTAAATTTTTAATGGCATCATTTAATTTCCTATATGTTATACTGGAAAACTAGAAAAAAAATTATTTGGTGAAATTAGAAAAAAGAGCAATTTTTGGGGTTTCATTTTTATGGCCTTCACTGTGCGCTAAAAGTGTCATAACATTGGGGGAAAAAAATGCATCTTATGGGGTGAAAAATACGGAAGTCTGATTATGGCAAAGTTTTTATAGTTTTTATTATCTTTTACTACCTTTTTCTTTTCAGCAATGTGTTAGAGCTCTTTTACAGGAGCAGGTCCCTTGCAGGAATCACATTTCTTGTGAGAGAGGGATCATGTGTTCTGGACTTACAGAAGCGCACAGCATTATCATGATTGATAAGTAGGGATGAGTGAACCCGAACTGCAAAGTCCAGGTTCGTACCGAACTTTGCAAGTTCAGGTACCCAACCCGGACTTTTTCACAGAAGTCCAGGTTCGGGCGATTTAGGAATTACTATGGGCAGCATAACAGATCTGTTATGTTCTCTTAGACTTCTATTAAGATGGAGCGCAAAATGGAATGCCTCTAAAGGTGTACCTTTTGCATTCCGTCTTATGTATTACCTTGTATGCCAATATAACCATGTTATAATGGAAAATAATAAAATGATGTTTGGGTCCCCAATGACTTCAACGGGGTTCGGGTTAGAGTTTGGGTCAAGTTCGGATCCCAAACCTGAACTTTGACCTGAAGTTTGGCTGAACCCGGTGAACCCAAAATTCCACAGGTTCGCTCATCCCTATTGATAAGGCTGTGTGCCTCTGCGTGACCTTTCTGTAACCGAATCACAGTGACAGCTTTAGAACCCTTAGGCCCCATTCACACGACCGTATGTATTCCGTGTCCGTATAAAAACGGAACGGAAGACATACGGAATGTCTTCTGTAGTGTTCCGCATTTTTGCGGACCCATTGACTTTTAATGGGGCTACGGACGTGTTTTGCGGCCAAGTATAGGACATGTTTCCTTTTTTTTGCGGGAGAACTTCTGTAATATACGGCTGCGGAATGCACACGGTGTGCATTCTGAATTTTTTTTTCTCCTATGGAAAAATGAATGGGTCTGTATGGTTCCGCATCTTATCTGCAAAAATGCAGATAAGATACGGAAATGAACATACGGTCGTGTGAATGGGGCCTAAATCTCAGTAGCTTGAGGTCTGAGAATAAGCACAAGGACTTTGCTTTCTATCTCCAACAACTCTCACTCACAACTCTCCTAAGTTATTTGTTAGCCCACCACTAAACTCCTGTGCAGGATGAGTGAGGATTGTTAACCGTGACCCCGCCAACTATACCATGCTTTGCTAGGTATACATAACACAATAATACATAACCTTAATAGTAGTGTTGAATCGAAGTTAACAAACTGAACTTCGATCCGAATTTCAGGAAAAATTCAATTTGTCAAGAAGGCGAATTTCCTCGTGTCCTAGTGAATCAAGTTTTCCTGAAATGGCTGTAAATAAGAAAAACATTCTCACTGCATCCATTTGATCGTGGAGAGGCCATTGCGACAATCTTGATTGAAGAAAATGTGCCAAATCTCGCACACGTTGATGTGTGACGTTTCCATGTCATCACGCTGGCAGGGTGCGATGATGTACAAGTTATGTACTTTTTTTTTTTTTTTAACCCCAGATTAACCCCTAAAAGGCCTCAATCTGAATTTCAGATGCCATGATCGGCGTTCCCCGTCATTGCGCCCGCTACATATAGTGGAATGTGATTCATGATGAAGTACTTTGTGACAAATCAGATTTCTTGTTGAAGTTCGGCGAAGCAGCTGAATCAGATTTTTGAAAACTCCACTCATTACTAATTAATAGCAAACCATTTGCAGATACCACCTGCTCTGGAGTCGAGCATATCATCTCTGTTATCTCCAGGTTGTAGAATTAGACCATGGTGTATAACCATTAAAGCAATTAGACTGTTATTTTTAGAGAATAGAAAACAGCTAAGCAGTATATAAAGAGGAGCCAGAGAGCAGCAGGCAGGACAGCTTTTAAAGGAAGAGGATTCTGTGTATACATATTTTTACATACATGTTCTTATATATGGCAGGTTGGTGTCTCTAGCTTTTACATGGTTATTACCGTAGGTGGTTTTACATTTTCATTCTCAGGAAGACTGTTTTTGAACAGAGATGATTCATGTCACACTGATCACTTGCAGATTACCTGTATGTATCAGAAAACAGAGGGAAAGCCTATTACTACCCTATTAGATCTTATCTATTAGCGAGATCAGGTAAGGGCTATAAAGAGCATTTCTATCTCTGGTGGACCTGACCTGTCTATGTATCATATCTCATGAACAGTCCATTAATTTCAGCAACTTAAAGGGGTTATCCAAAGTCTAAAACATGCTCCCCAATGCCTGGGCCCCCCATATAGATTATACTTACCCCCCCTCCTGGCAACTGCTTCTCTCCTGATCCCCCACGGCCGCAGTGATGGGGGGAACAGCAAAAAGCATGGTACTAGCCTACCTAGCATTGCGGGTGATGAAGAGGGAGATGCAGTGGCAGCCAAACGGGGATCAGGAGTGACGTGGGTGTCGGGGAGCGGAGTAAGTATAATCTATATGAGGGTCCCAGACATTGACGGTCATATGTTAGACTTTGGATAACGCCTTTAAAAACTTTGAGTCATTTATCAAACTAGTGTAAAGTAGAACTGGCATAGTTTCTCATAGCAACCAATCAGATTCCATCTTTCATTTAGGACAGCTCATTTGGAAAGGAGGAAGCTGATTGGTTGCTATGGGCATCTAAGCCAGTTCTACTTTACACCAGTTTGATAAATGACCCCTTTATTGCTGGATTCACACATAGATTACAGTTTATGCGAGTCTGTCAGCAGTTTTGCAAATGCAAGACTGCACTAGGTAGGGGTAGAGGAAAGCAGGACAAAAGGGCCCTGGAGGCTGTGTTTCATGGTAAAGTACTCTCTGTTCTCTCCAGTGAGTTGCTTCACAGCCTCTCCACTCTGCTCCACTTTATAGAGGACAGTACTGGCATTCACTGTAATGCCATCGCCATGTTGGCTACTGGCATTACAGTCACTGGCCGCATTTTTTGCGGATCCATAGACTTTCATTGTGCTACGGACCACAATTTGGGAGAAAAGTAGGACAGGAGGATTTCTTTATGCGGACAGTTGGAACGGACATATGGATGCGGACACCCCACGGTGTACTGTCCGCATTTTTTCGGGACCCATTGAAATTAATGGATCCGCATCCTATCCGCATAATTGTCCGCAATTGCGGAAACGGATGCGGAAAGGATGCGGACACATTATACGGACGTGTGAATGGGGCCTTAGTCAGGGAGAACTGCTGCAAAGAGGGACAGATAGTGTAGGGATATGATTTGGCTAGGCAGGTTTAGTTTTTATTTTCAAAAGACCCAAAAGTCCTTTTAAGGACTATTGTTTTATCTATTATTTTTTTGGCTAAATTTGCACAAAATTGGCTGACAATAACACAATCTGCGCTACGTCTGCTGTATAACGTTTGTGCATCCTAAATACCAGTGACATTCAGTGTATTTTTTTCTGCCACTAATCAAGGCGACATTCCCTGCGCTGCGTCTGCTATATAAAGTTTGCGCATCCTAAATATTTGTGACATTCTGTGAAATTTTTTCTGTTGTTGGTGACCACGACATTAACTGTGCTGCATCTGCTATATACCGTTTGAACTTCCTAAATATTTGTGACATTCGGTGAAATTTATTTGCTCATACACTTAAAAATTCTGCGCTATTGTACTTGTGACATACTTGCATATATACCATTTAATATGCGTAAGCCGAGCAATAAGGGACGGGGAAGTGGGTGTGCTGCTGATGGTGCACGCAGAGGCCATAGCTCTGGGCATGGTGAAACTGTGCCTGCTGGCAGAGCATAAGAAACACAGTCATCCACAATTCCTAGCTTCATGTCTCAGTTTGCAGGGCGGCGCAAGACACCACTCTTGACGTCACACCAGTGCAACCAGGTAGTCGGTTGGATTGTAGCAGATAATGCTTCCAGTCGGTTAAGCACCACTCTCTCTTCCACAAAGTCCAGTCTCAGTAGCCAAGAGTCAGGTCAACAGAATCCTCACCCTGATCCTCCTTCCTCCCACCATGAAGAGTCTGGGCAAACAAGTGATCCCACATTCGGATATTCCGAGGAGCTCTTTTTATCGCCGTTCCTTGATTTGGGCCTCTCGCCAAGCCCGCTTGAAGAGGGACATGAGGAGATGTTGTGCCCTGATTCCCAAACTCATGAGCATCCGCAGTCAGAAGAACATGACGGTAGGGAATGGCAATTAGTGTCTCATGAGGTGGATGATGATGATGATGATGAGACACAGCTGCCAATAAGTCAACGGCAATTAGTGTCTCAAGAGGTTGATGATGAGGATGAGACACAGTTGTCAATAAGTGAGGTTCTTGTTAGGTCAACATGTCAGGAGGAGGACCAGAGTGAGGAAGTGGAAGAGGAGGTGGTGGACGATGAAATCGCTGACCCAAACTGGGAACATGGCAAGCCGAGCGAGGACAGCAGTACATAGGGGGAGGGATCCGCAGCATCACAACAGGCTGGAAGAGGCGGTGGGGGGGCAAAAGGGAGAAGGCAGTCCACACTAACAGGTAGGTGTTCCGCAGTCTGGCGCTTTTTTGAGGAAAGTGCGAACTGACCACCACCAGCATGATCCACCACATGGCAGCAAAGTACCCTAATAGGTCGGCCAAATGCATGGGTCCACAATCGGTGTTTGCGGGTCAGACCACTGTGGCCAATCCCCTGTCCAAGACCCAGACCCAGATGCTTTGCATCCTGCACCTGGACCTTCGCAAGCACCATCAGCGAGCACCTCCACTTCTGTGTCCCAGCGCAGCGTACAGATGTCCATACCCAGGCCTTTGAGCGCAAGCACAAATACCCAGCCACCCACCCACAGTCCATAGCACTAAATGAGCAACTTTCCAAATTGCTGGCCCTGGAAATGTTGCCATTTAGGCTTGTGGACACTGAGGCTTTTCGCAGACTGATGGCGGCCATCCCTCGTTACTCAGTCCCCACCCGCCACTATTTTTCCTGGTGTGCCATCCCTGCCTTACACTAGCATGTGTCCCATAACATAACCCGTGCCCTGACCAATGCAGTTACTGGGAAGATCCACTTAACGACTGACACATGGACAAGTGCTTTTGGCCAGGGATGCTACAATTCCCTGACGGCACACTGGGTGAATGTTGTGGAGGCTGGGAGCGAGTCGTACCCTAGGATGGCACAGGTGCTACCGACGCCAAGGATTGCGGGCCCTACTTCCCTCCGGATTTCCGCCACCACCTACATTAGTGGCTGCAACCCCTCCTTCTCCTCCTCCACCTCCTCCTCAGAATTCTCATCTTTCAGTACCAGCCAGCCATCAGTCAGTAGCTGGAAGCAGTGTAGTACAGCAGTCGGGAAGCGGCAACAGGCTGTGCTGAAACTTATTTGCTTAGGTGACAAACAGCACACCGCCGAAGAGCTGTGGCAGGGCATAAGGGACCAGGCTGAGCTGTGGCTCTCGTGACTCAACCTACAACCAGGCATGGTTGTGTCTGATAATGGCCGCAACTTGGTGGCGGCTTTGGAGCTCGGCAAGCTCACACACATACCATGCCTGGCCCATGTCTTCATCTTAGTGGTTCAGCAGTTTCTCAAAACCTAACCCATTTTGCCTGAGCTACTAGTGAAGGTGCGCCGCCTGTGTGCCATTCCGAAAGTCACCTACAGCTTCCGCCGGTATGGCAACGCTGCAGCAGCGCTTGCACTTGCCAGCTCACCGACTGTTGTGGGACCTGAGCACACGCTGGAACTCCACTTTCCACATGTTGGCCAGGCTTTGTGAGCAGCAGAGGGCACTAGTGGAATACCAGCTGCAACACAGTTGTCGCCTTTACAGTCAGCTTCCGCTCTTCACAAGCGACAAGTGGGCATGGATGTCTGACCTCTGTGAGGTTTTACGCAACTTTGATGAATCAACACAGATCGTGAGAGGCGATATCGCTATTATCAGCGTAACCATCCCATTTCTGTGTCTACTGAAACGCTCACTGCTCACAATTAAGGCGGACGCTTTGCATGTGAAAGAGGTGGAAATGGGGGAAGACACTACACAGGGTGTAGGAGGAGGAGGAGGACTAAGAGGAGGAGGAGCAGGAGACGGTTGCCCCGCTACAGAGGGTAGTACCCATAGCAGGTTTACATCTCTTCGGCGTGGATGGGCTGAAGAGGAGGAAGAGGACAAGGAAATTGAGAGGAGAGCGAAGCCGTGTCTGTTGGGACTCTGGCACACATGGCTGACTTTATGCTATGCTGCCTTTCCCGTGACCCTCGCGTTTTACGCATTTTCTCGACCCCCGCTACAAAGATAACTTCTCATCTCTTATTACTGTGGTGCAGAGGACTAGTAAAATGGTGCAATACCAGAAGGCCCTGGTGGAAAAATTGCTCCAAAAATTTCCAGCCGACAATGCTGGCGGCAGAGTTCCTTGGGCAACCGAGCATGGACGAGAGGAACACACAGCAGTTCCAACAGAGGCAGGGCGACACTCTCCAAGACCTGGGACAGTTTCATGACTCCCCACCAGCACCCTCACCCTGATGAGCAGCCAAGTGTCACAAGGAGGGAAGATGGTGAAGGAGTACCTAGCTGACCATGTCAACGTCCTCAGTGATCCCTCTGGGCCTTACAATTATTGGGTGTCCAAGCTGGACACGTGGCACGAACAGGTGCTCTATGCCTTGGAGGTGCTGGCCTGCCCTGCCGCCAGCGTTTTGTCGGAGTGGGTATTTAGTGCCATTGGGGGCATAATAACTGATAAGCGCATCCACCTGTCAACTGAAAGTGCTGTCAGGTTGAGTCAGGTTGACCCTTATCAAAATTAACAAGGCCTGGATTGCCACAGACTTCACTACCCCACCATAGGAAAGCGGCTGAACATAAAGGAACTTTAAATGTGGCTTTTAGGGTGTATTGAATACACTGTATTCCCATGCACACCTTCCTCTTCTCCTCCTCTTCCTCCATCATATCAAAGTGCTTATTAGGCTGCCCTCGCCCATAATGTTTTAGATGGTCACCAGCAGGCCCTCGCCCATAATGTTTTAGAGGGTCACAGCAGGCCCTCACACATAATGTTTTAGAGGGTCACCAGCAGGCCCTCACCCCTAATTTTTTAGAGGGTCACCAGCAGATCCTCGCCCCTAATGTTTTAGATGGTCAGCTCAGCAGCAGGTCCTGACCCGATAATGCTTTAGATAGTCAGATCAGCAGCAGGCACTCGCCCCTAATGTTTTAGAGGGTCAGATCAGCAACAGATCCTCGCCCCTAATGTTTTAGATGGTCAGCTCAGCAGCAGGCCCTCACCCTAATGTTTTAGATGGTCAGATCAGCAGCAGGCACTCGCCCCTAATGTTTTAGACGGTCACCAGCTGCCCCTTGCTCCTAATGTTCTTGACTGTCACCAGCAGGCCATCAATCATAATTTTTCAAGGGTGTGTTTGATGCCCTCCTTTATGTGTAAAAAGGGTGTATTGGAGTGCCTGTTCCATGTAATTTTTGGCAGCCCTTTTACTTAGTACATAGACTTTGAGTATAGGAGTCCCACTACATTAACAATTGTACCACAATGTGAATGAGGCCCTCCTTTATGTGATCTACAGGTTGTATCGGAGTGCCTCTTCCTTGTAATTTTTGGCAGCACTTGCACTTTATATACAAGTAAATATACAGGAAAAGTATATTTACTTGTATACAGGATTTTTCCTCTAAAATCAATTTTATCTTCGGTTTTGTGTGTATTATTGTCATTGTGTAAAAGGGGCGTAATACTCGGACAACATCGTTCCCAGCAGCGACTTGGGAGTCCAAGATGTATCCAGACATCCTCCCCATGCTGTTCCCAAACCATTGCAGTTGTGTTTCCATCACTTTCTGACCTTTTCCTGTGAACCAGACACCCTCCCCCTTCAGAGCAGGGGGTACCTGCTTTAGTGCCCTGGTTCTCCCATTGACTTCCATTGCTCTGTAGAGCACTCGAGCATCACCAAGTGTTCTACCCGAGCACCAGAGCACCCAAGCACTTTGGTGGTCGATCAACACTAGTACCAATAAAAAACAAAAGTTCACCCTGAAAAACACAAGCCATCATGCAATTCCATCAACCAGAGATGAAAACAAGTTATGGATGTTGAAATATGACCACAAAGCAAATTTGTTTTACTTAAAAGTGGCAATAATTTTTTTTAAAGTAGTAAAGCATATCAAAAACTATATAAATTTGGTATTGTGATAATCACACAAATGACAAACATGGCTGCTTTTTTCTGAACACAGAGCTATAGGTTGTCTGTGGTATTACAGGTCAGCTCCATGGAAGTGAATCGGGCTGAACTGCAGATACACCACATTCAACCTGTGGGCAGCCTTTCCAATAAAGAAGCTATGTTTTCTCCACCACTGGATAACCCATTTAAGATTTACTTTTGTGATTTTTTTTAATAGATGCCCCCCCAGAAAAACATTTCTTAATGAGCTTGGAAAACTGTACAACACCGACAGTGTTCACCCTTGTAGGACTTACCGATATTCCTAGTCTTGACGTTGTGCTTTTTGTGACGTTCCTGTGCATTTATGTCATTGCCATACTTGGAAATCTGTCTATTATTTTCGCTTACAAATATAGCTCAAATCTACACACTCCAATGTATTTTTTTCTTGCCAACTTTTCTTTTCTTGACATATGTTACATATCCAACACGGTGCCCAACATGTTGTCAAACTTTCTTTCAGCACATAAGACTATCTCCTACCATGGGTGTATTGTACAGCTGTACTTTCTTATGTTACTGGGCAGTACAGAGTGCTATATTCTGGCGGCCATGGCGTATGATCGCTATAATGCTATATGTCAACCACTTCTATATACCAATATTATGAATAAAGAATCTTGTATGAAATTCATTTTTGGGTCATGGTTTATCGGTGTAATAAACTCTGTTATTCACACTAGCCTTACATTTACTTTACCTTTTTGTGGTTCAAATATGATCAATTATTTCTTCTGTGATATCCCTCCCTTACTTAATTTAGCATACACCGATACCTGGATTAATGAACTTACGACTTTTGTTATTGGCGGCTTTGTCACTATGGGGTCCCTGCTGTTAACCATGATCTCTTACGCCCATATCATCTACACCATATTAAAGATCCATTCCAGCTCCGGCCGCAGGAAAGCCTTTTCAACTTGCGTTTCTCACTTTACCGTAGTCATAATTTTTTATGGGTCTGGAATTTTTATATATCTAAAACCCAGATCGAATTACATTATGGAATATGATCGATTGGTTGCGATCATGTATACAGTGATCGCACCCTTGTTAAACCCTTTTATATACAGTCTAAGGAATAATGACGTCAAGGCTGCAGCCAGAAAAATTATTCTTGATAAAATAATTTGTGCTAAATATTAAAAAATAAATAAATAAATAATATAAGAAATGAAATAAATATAATATTATTAACTGAGAACTGTTGGGCCCTTTTGGATAATATTCAACCAGTGGTGGCAAGATACAATATATACAGTATATTTGTACAAGAATTTGTCTATGAAACTATGTACACCTAATTGATGGAAATGTTGATGCACACCACAGTTATTCAACTACTGAATAATGCTGAAAACATCAATGAATGTGCTTTTATTTTACTTTTATGATTAATCCATATTTTCCATCAATGTTAAGGCTCATGCACATGGCCGGTGCCGGCCTGTGGCCGAATTGCGCCCACATACGCCGGGTCTGCAAAGCACGGGCACCAGCCGTGTGCAGCCCGCATCATGGATTCACTTCAATGGGTCCACAATCACGGAGATGCGGAGCGGAGGCACGGATCGGAACACCACAGAAGCACTAAAGTGTGATCCCTTGATGTTTCTGGCCATGCCTCTGCACCGCAAAAAAAGTAGTGCATGCATGTGGACCGTTGGATGCGGATCACGGACCCCATTCAAGTAAATGGATCCACGATCCGAATGCGGCGGCAAATTGCGGTCCACAGCACGGGCACTGACAGAACACGTTCGTGTGTATGAGCGCTTATACATGTAGAGGTGCAAGGTACAATTTTAAATAGTATCATTAGAGATGAGTGAATCAAATTTAAACTAATTAGTCTTCAATTTCCCTAAAAATGTGGATTTCATCCAAAACGCTTGCTTCGTAAGACTCATTTAAACTGGCGAACAACCATTTTACAGGTTGGAAGACATTTGAGAAGGCATCTGCCACCAAAAAGAGATAATCTGTGGACGAGGTTTTAATTTAAAAATAAAATCCAACAGTGCAATGTTTTTAAACAGGTTTGTTATCAACGGCTAACCTACGATTACTAGAGATGAGCGAGTAGTGAAATATTCGAAAGTTCGAAATTCGATTCGAATAGACCGCGAAATTCGACTATTCGACCGAATATCGAATCCCATTAAAGTCTATGGGAAAAAAATGCTCGCCACTTGGAAATCTCAATTCGACCACTTGGAGGTCACCAAGTCCACCCTGAAACCTCAGAAAAGGATGCCAACACTGCTGGAATGCAACTGGGACAGCAGGGGAAGCATGTCTGGGTGCATATAACGCGCCCAAGTCGCACTATTACGCCACTATCACAGCCTCTCAACAATACACTCCAAAGACAATGTAACCTCTCTGTAAAGTGAGACCATACAAGGAAACCTTCTTTCCTCTACATTGCCATGGACCCCAAGCCAAACTAGACAAAAAAGAAGATAAAATTCTGCACCCCTTAAAATCACGTTGCCTATGACAACCACAGATGGCATAGGCAAAGGGGAAAGCAAATAGACCCCACCCCTAATTGTCATTGTGTGTGTGTGTGTGAGATGTGGTCAGACATGTCTTCTTTAAAATGTAAAAACAACTCAAACACATGCAGAAGCCTTAAAATGCCCAAATTGTTGGCGCTTGAGATGTCAGTGACCCGACCTGGCCCAGTGTCATGTCTAGCAGGTAAAGCAGTGGGGATGTTGAGGGATGCGTAGGACCGCAAAAGGCAGGAAGAGGCCGTGGGCTGGCCAGAGGCTCATGGAGAAGGCAGGCTAGAGCCCGCAGGGCCGCATCTCTTCCCTATAACAGGCCCCCACACAAAGCTCTCCCATCGAGGGCTCTTAGGTCCTTGTTGTGAAAATATTTTAATGAGTGCGCAAAGTTAGCTTGAGGTGAGCCCTCGAAAAAATTATATGGAGGCCCAAGAGGTGAGCCCTCGAAAAATTAAGTGGAGGCCCAAGAGGTGAGCCCTCGAAAAAATTAAGTGGAGGCCAAAGAGGTGAGACCTCTTAAAAATTGTATTAAGGCCCAAGAGGTGAGCCATAATAAAAATTGTTTGTAGGCCCAAGAGGTGAGACCTCTTAAAAATTGTTTGTAGGCCCAAGAGGTGAGACTTCTTAACAATTGTATTAAGGCCCAAGAGGTGAGCCATAATAAAAATTGTTTGTAGGCCCAAGAGGTGAGACCTCTTAAAAATTGTTTGTAGGCCCAAGAGGTGAGACCTCTTCAAAATTATGTAGAGGCCAAAGAGGTGAGACCTCTTAAAAATTGTTTGTAGGCCCAAGAGGTGAGACCTCTTCAAAATTATGTGGAGGCCAAAGAGGTGAGACCTCTTAAAAATTGTTTGTAGGCCCAAGAGGTGAGCCATGATAAAAATTGTTTGTAGGCCCAAGAGGTGAGACCTCTTAAAAATTATGTGGAGGCCCAAGAGGTGAGACCTCTTAAAAATTATGTGGAGGCCCAAGAGGTGAGATCTCTTAAAAATTATGTGGAGGCCCAAGAGGTGAGACCTCTTAAAAATTGTTTGTAGGCCGAAGAGGTGAGCCATGAGAAAAATTGTTTGTAGGCCCAAGAGGTGAGACCTCTTAAAAATTATGTGGAGGCCCAAGAGGTGAGACCTCTTAAAAATTGTTTGTAGGCCCAAGAGGTGAGACCTCTTAAAAACAATTGTATTAAGGCCCAAGAGGTGAGCCATAATAAAAATTGTTTGTAGGCCCAAGAGGTGAGACCTCTTAACAATTGTTTGTAGGCCCAAGAGGTGAGGCATGAGAAAAATTGTTTGTAGGCCCAAGAGGTGAGACCTCTTCAAAATTATGTGGAGGCCAAAGAGGTGAGACCTCTTAAAAAATGTTTGTAGGCCCAAGAGGTGAGCCATGATAAAAATTGTTTGTAGGCCCAAGAGGTGAGACCTCTTAAAAATTATGTGGAGGCCCAAGAGGTGAGACCTCTTAAAAATTATGTGGAGGCCCAAGAGGTGAGATCTCTTAAAAATTATGTGGAGGCCAAGAGGTGAGACCTCTTAAAAATTGTTTGTAGGCCCAAGAGGTGAGCCATGAGAAAAATTGTTTGTAGGCCCAAGAGCTGAGACCTCTTAAAAATTATGTGGAGGCCCAAGAGGTGAGACCTCTTAAAAATTATGTGGAGGCCCAAGAGGTGAGACCTCTTAAAAATTATGTGTAGGCCCAAGAGGTGAGACCTCTTAAAAATTATGTGGAGGCCCAAGAGGTGAGACCTCTTAAAAAATTATGTGGAGGCCCAAGAGGTGAGACCTCTTAAAAATTATGTGGAGGCCCAAGAGGTGAGACCTCTTAAAAATTATGTGGAGGCCCAAGAGGTGAGACCTCTTAAAATTATGTGGAGGCCCAAGAGGTGAGACCTCTTAAAAATTATGTGGAGGCCCAAGAGGTGAGACCTCTTAAAAATTATGTGGAGGCCCAAGAGGTGAGACCTCTTAAAAATTGTTTGTAGGCCGAAGAGGTGAGCCATGAGAAAAATTGTTTGTAGGCCCAAGAGGTGAGACCTCTTAAAAATTATGTGGAGGCCCAAGAGGTGAGACCTCTTAAAAATTGTTTGTAGGCCCAAGAGGTGAGACCTCTTAAAAACAATTGTATTAAGGCCCAAGAGGTGAGCCATAATAAAAATTGTTTGTAGGCCCAAGAGGTGAGACCTCTTAACAATTGTTTGTAGGCCCAAGAGGTGAGTCATGAGAAAAATTGTTTGTAGGCCCAAGAGGTGAGACCTCTTCAAAATTATGTGGAGGCCAAAGAGGTGAGACCTCTTAAAAATTGTTTGTAGGCCCAAGAGGTGAGCCATGATAAAAATTGTTTGTAGGCCCAAGAGGTGAGACCTCTTAAAAATTATGTGGAGGCCCAAGAGGTGAGACCTCTTACAAATTATGTGGAGGCCCAAGAGGTGAGATCTCTTAAAAATTATGTGGAGGCCCAAGAGGTGAGACCTCTTAAAAATTGTTTGTAGGCCCAAGAGGTGAGCCATGAGAAAAATTGTTTGTAGGCCCAAGAGCTGAGACCTCTTAAAAATTATGTGGAGGCCCAAGAGGTGAGACCTCTTAAAAATTATGTGGAGGCCCAAGAGGTGAGACCTCTTAAAAATTATGTGTAGGCACAAGAGGTGAGACCTCTTAAAAATTATGTGTAGGCCCAAGAGGTGAGACCTCTTAAAAATTATGTGGAGGCCCAAGAGGTGAGACCTCTTAAAAATTATGTGGAGGCCCAAGAGGTGAGACCTCTTAAAAATTATGTGGAGGCCCAAGAGGTGAGACCTCTTAAAAATTATGTGGAGGCCCAAGAGGTGAGACCTCTTAAAAATTATGTGGAGGCCCAAGAGGTGAGACCTCTTAAAAATTATGTGGAGGCCCAAGAAGTGAGACCTCTTAAAAATTATGTGGAGGCCAAAGAGGTGAGACGTCTTAAAAATTGTGTGGAGGCAAAAGAGGTGAGACCTCTTAAAAATTGTTTGTAGGCCCAAGAGGTGAGACCTCTTACAAATTGTTTGTAGGCCCAAGAGGTGAGCCATAAATATATTTTTTTTTTTTTATGGAGCAAATCTACGGCGGTTAAGGAGGAGGAGGAGGAGGTGGAGGAGGAAATGGCACTTCATACAGATGGCACTTCACTTTTGGCTGCTTTCCACTGTTGGAGAAGCAAAGTCCGGGTCAATCCACTTGCTGTTCATTTTGATTAGCATCAGCCTGTCGGCACTGTCGGTTGACAGGCGGCTGCGCTTATCGGTTATAATGCCCCCGGCTGCGCTGAACACCCTTTCTGATAGCACGCTGGCGGCAGGGCAGGCAAGCACCTCCAAGGCGTACAGGGACAGTTCCAGCCACGTGTCCAACTTGGAGACCCAGTAAGTGTAGGACGCCGAGGGATCGGGGAGGACAGGGGTACGGTCTGCCAGGTACTCCCGCAACATCCGCCGATACTTGTCCCTCCTGCTGATAGCGGGCCCCGCAGTGATGGAAGTTGCACGAGGGGGTGCCATGAACGTGTCCCACACCTTGGAGAGTGTTCCCCTGGTGGCTGTGGGCCTGATCGATGTTGTGGGACTCTGGGAGACCCTCTCCTCTCTGCCGCCAGCGATGGTGGGTGGGAAAATCTCCATCATGTTCTGCACGAGTTCCCTCTGGTATTCCAGCAATCGATTCGTCCTCTCCTCTACCGGAATAAAAGAGGAGACGTTATCTTTATACCGGGGGTCCAGGAGTGCGAAGACCCAGTACAGTTTGTTCTCCACTATCCGGACAACACGTGTGTCCCGGGAAAAGCAGCCCAGCATGAAGTCAGCCATGTGTGCCAGACTCTGAATAGGCATGACGTCACTGCCCCCACCAGAAGGATCACTTGCCATTTCCTCCTCTTCCTCTTCCGCCTCCTCTCCGCCCCATCCGCGCTGAACCAATGGGACGCACACAGCCTGACTGCTACCCTCGCCGCCAGCATCCTCCTCCTCTTCCACAGCCACCTCCACGTCGTCCTCCTCCTCATCCTCCTCCTCCTGCAACTGCCACCGTGAAGCAGACAAAAGTGTGGTCTGACTGTGTAGCTCCGTTGCGTCTCCTCCTACCCCCGTCTCCTCTGCGTGCAATGCGTTCTCCCTTATTGCGATGAGCGATTCTTTAAGGACGCATAGGAGCGGGATGGTTACGCTCACTATAGCGTCCTC
Source organism: Rhinella marina (assembly GCA_900303285.1). NCBI lineage: Eukaryota > Metazoa > Chordata > Amphibia > Anura > Bufonidae > Rhinella > Rhinella marina. The sequence continues at coordinate 11,700 of ONZH01006780.1, read as the reverse complement.
GCTGCTGACCTTCTTGGTGGACTCCTCAAAGATACGCAGTACATCGCATATGTCTGCCATCCATGGCCACTCGTGGTTGGCAAACTGAGGGAGCTGAGTTGGAGGCACGCGTGGATTCATAATCTGGTACTCCATCAATGCTCTCTGCTGCTCACACACCCTGGCCAACATGGAATAGGTGGAATTCCAGCGAGTCGGCAGGTCGCACAACAGCCGATGTTCAGGCAAATGGAGGCGTTGCTGGAGTTTTTTTAAGCTAGCAGCAGCTACAGTTGACTTCCGAAAGTGAGCGCACAAGCGCCGCACTTTCACCAGTAGCTCTGCCAGGTTGGGGTAAGTCTTTAGAAATTTTTGGACTACCAGATTAAAAACGTGGGCCAGGCATGGTACGTGATTGAGTTCGGCAAGCTCCAGAGCCGCCACCAGGTTACGGCCGTTATCGCACACGACCATGCCTGGTCCTAGCTGCAGCGGCGACAGCCACATCTCCGTCTGCTGCAATATGGCGTCCCTCACCTCTGGGGCGCTGTGCTTCCTGTCGCCCAAGCTGATGAGCTTAAGCACCGCCTGCTGACGTCTCCCCGCGCCAGTGCTGCAACGCTTCCAGCTAGCGGCTGAGGGCGATGTTAAGGCAGAGGAGGAGGAGGAGGAGGAGGGGGGTTTATCAGAACCCATGCTGGCAATCTTGGGCGGGGGTGGTAGGTAGGCCGTCTCTGTTTGCGACCCCGTCCCCGCTTCCACAACATTCACCCAGTGTGCCGTCAAAGAGATGTAGCGTCCCTGGCCGCAAGCGCTTGTCCACGAGTCGGTGGTCAAGTGGACCTTTGCGCTGACTGCGTACCTCAGGGCCCGCCTGATGTTACGCGACACGTGCTGGTGCAGGGCGGGGACGGCACTCCGGGAAAAGTAGTGGCGGCTGGGGACGGAATAGCGAGGTGCGGCAGCCGCCATCAGGTCGCGGAAGGCCTGCGTCTCCACAAGCCTAAACGGCAACATCTCCAGGGCCAGCAGTTTGGAGATGTGGCAGTTTAAGGCTTGGGCTTGGGGGTGACTCGAGGCGTACTTCCGCCTGCGGTCGAACGCCTGCGAGATGGACAGTTGATGGGACGAGGAGTGTGAAGGTGCAGGCGAAGATGCGGGGGAAGGGGAGGCTGAAGGAGAAGGCCCCAAAGTAGCCGAGGCAGAGGCAGATGTGGAGGTGTCCTGGCTGGAGGTCTGGACCGCAGTGGCAGCACACAATAAAGGGGAAGAGGCAGTGGCAGGAAGACCTTGCGCAGGTTGTATTGCGTTTGCTCTCTCCCACTCAGCCCAGTGCTTGACTTCCAAGTGACGCCGCATGCCTGAGGTTGTCATATTGCTCTTCTCAGAGCCCCTACTCAGTTTTGAGTGGCACAGTGTGCAAACCGCGCTCAGTTTGTCATCCGCACAAACATTAAAAAATCTCCACACCACAGAAGTACGAGGCCTCGATGGGGGAGCTTCGCGCGACTGCCCGCTGCCGGGAACAGCTTCGGCCCTGCTGGCTGTGGCCTCACTTATCTGTCTGGACTGTCCTCTGCCTGTGGACATCCCTCTGCCTGTGGACATCCCTCTGCCTCTTGCTGCCTTTTTCGGTGCTGCGCAGACCACCACCTCTCCACTGCTTTCCCCGCTGGACATCACCCCTGGCCAAGTGGGGTCGGTCATTTCGTCATCCACCACCTCCTCTTCCACTTCCTCACTCTGCTCCTCCTCCTGCCCACTGGACATTCCAACAGCCTCCCTTGATGGCAACTGCGTCTCATCATCATCATCGCTCATGATAACAGATGCTGGTTCAGGGTCCACATCAGCAGGAGATGGCGAATACTCAAGTGTTTGGGCATCACTACAAACAAATTCCTCTGCTAGCTCCTGGGATTCTTCCGGCACATCTGAAAAAGGACCCGAAAAGAGCTCCTGGGAGGGGTCAATGGTGGGATGACTCTGTTGGCCAGGTGTGGAGGAAGGAGGGTCAGAGTGAGACTGTGTGGATGACTGGCTGGTGGACAACTGTGTGGAAGCGCTATCGGCTATCCATTGCACCACCTGTTCAACCTGCTCAGGCCTCAACAGCGGTGTAACCCGCCCCCTGCTTAACTGTCCCATAAAGGCAGGGATTCTGGATGAGTGGGATCCTGGCTGACCCTCACCAGCACGCATTGTATCCCCACTGGCTTCAACAAGGCCCCCAACAGCATTTCCGCGCCCCCGTCCTCGTCCACGTCCGATTCCGCTAGCCCCCCTCCGCATTTTATTTTTTTTGGGTTACAATATTTTGCCTTCACAGCCGTGTACTAACAGATCAGACGGTGTGTATTAACACCACGTATATAAAATTATTTTGCAAGAGAACGCACAGTACAGGTGCCAATGAAAAGGCCTATTTTTTTATATTTCTAGGTACACAGCCGTGTACTAACAGATCAGACGGTGTGTATGAACACCACGTATATAAAATTATTTTGCAAGAGAACGCACAGTACAGGTGCCAATGAAAAGGCCTATTTTTTTTATATTTCTAGGTACACAGCCGTGTACTAACAGATCAGACGGTGTGCATGAACACCACGTATATACAATTATTTTGCAAGAGAACGCACAGTACAGGTGCCAATGAAAAGGCCTATTTTTTTTATATTTCTAGGTACACAGCCGTGTACTAACAGATCAGACGGTGGGTATTAACACCACGTATATAAAATTATTTTGCAAGAGAACGCACAGTACAGGTGCCAAAGAAAAGGCCTTTTTTTTTTATTTCTAGGTGCACAGCCGTGTACTAACAGGTCAGACGGTGGGTATTTACACCTGGTATACAAAAAGGGTATTGCAGGCACACAGAATCCAGAACACTAGAGCCAAATAAACTGTATTTAAAAAAAAAATAAAAATTCACAGCCGTATACTGCCAGATCAGATGGTGCATATACACACTAGGTATATAACAGGGTTTTGCAGCCAAAAAGAACGCAGAACAGTAGTGCCAAATATAGTTTGGTATGTAGCAGAGCACCTAATACACCACTAATGCCTCTCTCTGTCCCTACTCCAGCAGCTATCCCTGAATACAGCAGCCGTTCTCTGCAGAGTGTATATTGTAGTAAAGCTATCACTGTACTGCACTATAGTAGCCCTGATAAGGGCTTTTAATCACGCTCCTGCCTGTCCAACAGCTAAAACCTATCTCTCCCTTCTCCAGCCTCTGTCCCTGACTAAGTTCACGCAGCATATGCGAACGAGCAGGAAGAGCTGAGTTTTTAATATTCGAGGTCACATGGTTTTTCCAGCCAATCCATGTAGACGCCGTTTTCGCGCTGCCAGCGTGCTCCGCGGGCCTGTCATACCCCCCCTGCATGGTGATTGGTGGAAAAAGAGCGCCAGGGAAGGTGGGAGGGGAAACGAATTCTAAGTGCGCCATCGCCGTTGTACTCGATTGAAATCGAGTATGCCGAATAGCGTAGTATTCGATCGAATACCGGCTCGATCGAACACTACTCGCTCATCTCTAACGATTACCCTTAGCCATATATGTCGCTGTCACTTTTAACAATATTATTAGAGATGAGCTGATTTTTAACAAAAAAATTGCTTTGTGAAGAATTACTTTGTCACTAAGCGCATTTTTTTGTAAGTGGCGGGTGCAATGACGGGGAGCTGCGATAGCGCCGCCCACATCATTGTACCCCTCAGATACAGCATTCATACATGATCACAACATCTTAGTGTTAAAATAGTGTAAAATTAACATTAAAAAAATTAAATCAAACTTACTGCCTTCATTTGCTTGCGAAGGGCCTGGCCGGCGCCATCTTGCTTGAACATCTGGTGTGAAATCTAGCGCGGTGTGGTGACGGCATACGTCACCATGCAAAGGATTTTGGCCGTGGTCTTCAATCAAGAGGGCAGCTGGCGGCCCGTCGCGAGCAAATGGAGGAGGTAAGTATGATTCTTTTTTTGTTTTTTTTACACTATTTCAGGTTAAATCTATTTGTTAACACGAAGCACAAGGAAATTCGGCTTCGAGGCCAATCAAATTTATCCTGAAATTCGGATTAAATTCCACTTCATGGGATTCGATTCGTTCATCTCTAATTATTATCTTGGAGTTAAAGAGCTCAAAGGGGCTGGATAGAATCCTAGGAGACCTCAGGGTGCTATGCATGATTTTTAGGGAAATCTGAACACTTGGGTCAAACTTATTCATACCCGAATCAAGCCTGAGACCAATTCATTCGAATCAAACCTGAAACATTTTTCAAGAATTTCGCTCCTCGCTAATTCTGATCCCAGTATTCAGAAGAAAGTAAGGCTAATCAGATACAAGGTCTGGCTAAGAGCCCTTTAAAAGTCACAATAATTGCAAGCCACTATTTAGTTGATGAGAAAAAAAGCCCTATTAGGCCCCTTTCACACGACAGTATTTTTTGCGGACTCCGATCCGCATTTTTCACATGAAAAATGCGGACCCATTCATTTCTATGGGTCCGCAAAAAATACTGAGAACATACTGTGTGCTGTCCGCATCCGTTTGCCCGTTCCGTAGCCCCGCAAAAAAAATATAACATGTCCTATTCTTGTCCGTTTTGCGGACAAGGATAGGCAATGTTACAATGGATCCGCAAAAAATACGGATGCCATACGGACGCCATCCGTTTTTTTTGCGGATCCGCAATTTGCGGACCGCAAAACAGAACGTTCGTGTGAAAGAGGCCTTATTGTTTGTAATCTTAAAGGGAATGTGCCACCCCTATTTTTGGACAATTATCTACAATAATACATGCGTACTACAGCAGATAAAGAGTGCAGATCACTATTTTTTGTTTCCTACTGCCCCTCACACTCAGAGCTGTGTTGAAATACATCGCCAGAACTGCTGTGCATGCGCACATGAGAGTCCGTCATGTTAAAACAGCACAGCAGTCCTGACTGTATTTCAGTGAAGCTTTGAGCGCTGACAGCGAGGGTAGTTGGAAAATAAAAAATTGTGATCTGGACTCCTTATCTCCAGTACTACTGTGGATAATAGTCCAAAATTGGGGTGACAGATTCCCTTTAATATGGTGCACCCAAATTTAGTGATACTAAGTCTGGGCACTCGCAGAAAAAAAATAATAGGGCCCCATAACAAAATTTATAATGTCCTCCCCAAATGAATGCTTGTTGAAGGGATATAGTTAGATACATGTTTTATACCTGCAGCATGCTATGTTTAGGAAAAAAAAGTCCACTGACCCCAAATATTCACACATATAGAATAAATTGGGCAATCTACCAACTAAGCCCTTAATCCATACCAAAAAAAAAACAAAAAACTCCGGGGAAGTATGTATATAAAAATAAATCTAAAATTCACATACCGTAATTAATATAAATTGATCAATAAATCAGTAAATCAATGGTAGTGCAGCCACACATCAGGCATCTAACCAAGCAAGGCAACAAGGAAGGTAATAATAAATATACCAATAAATGTAACATGAAGGAAGGAGTCAATTCATAGATAAACAGTAAAGTGCAAGTGCATATAAATACAGTATGAATAACAGCCCAGAAGTCTGGGCAAAAAAACTCCCAGTAAATATAATCTAAATTCATTTAAAGGAAACAATGAGAATATACCAAACCAACTATGATGTCCCGCACCCCGACGCGCGTTTTGCTCAAAGCTTTGAATTAGGGCTTCTTCACAGGGCCGTAGTGTGGCTGTGCCCGTGCTGCGGACCGCAAATTGCGGTCCGCAGTACACGGGCACCTACTGTGGTGCTTCAGCATGCAGATCACGGATGGGATCCGCGATCCGCATCCGACCGCAAAAACGGTGCGGAGGCACAGACAGAAACAGCACTCTGTAGTGCTTCCGTGGGGTTCCGATTCGTGCCTCCATTCGGCACCGCACCGCATCTCCATGATTGTCGTCCCATTCAAGAGAATGGGTCAGCGATCCGTGATGTGGAGTTCACACGGCCCGTGCCCGTGTATTGCGGACCCGCCGTATGCGGCCCACAATACGGCCACACAACGGCTGTGTGAACGAGCCCTTAGGATTATATTTACTGGGAAGTTTTTTGCCCAGACTTCTGGACTGTTATTCATACTGTATTTATATGCACTTGCACTTTACTGTTTATGTATGAATTGACTCCTTCCTTCATGTTACATTTATTGTTATATTTATTATTACCCTCCTTGTTCTCCTGCTTGGTTAGATGCCTGATGTGTGGCTGCACCACCATTGATTTACTGATTTATTGATCGATTTTTTTTAATTATGTGAGTTTAAGATTTTTGTGTATTAATAAAGAATTTATTTTTATATACATACTTCCCCGGAGTTTTTTTTTTTTGTATGACCCAAAATATGCAAAAGTGCTGTGAAAACACAGACCGAACATTGTTTCCTGACTGCTACTGTTTTTGGATTAAAAAATGCTGAAAAAAAATGTAGCAAATAGTGACTTTTTAAAAAAATATATATTATGTGTTAAATCATCATTATAGTGACATATATACACTCTGTGTGACACAGTTGCACATTTCAGAAAATGTATGGTGATCATCAGTATTATATTTGTATTCATGCTACAGGGTGGTCTCCAAATCAAACTGCCTAATAGTAAATCTGTCTTAGTTGTCCACAGCAACCAATCAGAGCTCAGCTTTCATTGTTTGAGAGCCCTGTAGGAACTGAAAGCTGAGCTCTGATTAGATGCTATAGGCAACTAAGACTGATGTATTATTCAGTTTGATAAAAGTGGCCTATTGTGTCAGAAAGCTGTTGTTCTCCCTGGAACAGCGAATAGTGATTGTGGACCGCTATGTGCGAAGCAGATCAATTAAGGAAACACAAGAGACCTTTGGTGACAAGTACCCAGGAACAAAACCACCAGCTAAACGTTGTATTTAGAGTCTGCTTCGAAAATGGCATCAAACTGGCTATGTTGCAAATATGGAGAAACAGAGACCTCCGTTGATCAGGACTGCTGAAATTGTGCATGAAATTAAAGGGGTTCTCCAGGAATTAAGAAAATGAAAATACTTAAATATTACTTCATTATAAATATATTCCCAAATACCTTACATTAGTTATAATGGCTTGTTTTGTCTAGGGAGCAATGATTAGGAGAAACAAAATGGCCGTTCTCTTATTAGTACACACAAAACTTGTCCAAATCATACAGCAGGACAAGTTACTTCATAGCACTGAGGTAAAGAGCTGCCACATCCTCCTCTGTGCTATGCCTGTCAGGGGTTATAATCCTGAATACAGCTGATAAGATCTTCAGCTGAATCTCTGTAGGCATGTAGTTCATGAGCAGATGTGGCTAATAAACAGCAGAACTTGTATGCAGTCTCCATTACCACAGCCCCACATTACCACAGTCTGTCCTGTCCGGTCTCTCTGTACTTCATGTCTCCTCATGAACTCCATTCCCACAGAGATTCAGCTGAAGATCTTATCACCTGTATTCAGGACCATAATCCCTGACAAGCAGAGCAGAGAGGAGGATGCGGCAGCTCTTTACCTCAGTGTTGTGAAGTAACTTGTCCTTCTGTGTCATTAGGACAGGTTTTGTGTGTACTAATAGGACAGTGGCCATTTTATTTCTCCTAATGATTGCTACTTAGACAAAATAAGCCATTATAACCAATGAAAGGTATTTGGGAATATATTTATAATAAAGTAATATTTATGTATTTTCATTTTCTTAATTCCCGGAGAACCCCTTTAAGGAGCAGATTGCAAGTAGCCCCCAAAAATGAACTCAAAGACTGTCTCAGCAGGTTGGTGTATCACAAACGATGTGTCAGCGAGTGCTGAAATCTCTGAACCTGAAACCGTACCAAATAACGTTTGTGCAGAAACTGAAAGTGTCTGACAAAGCTAAACACGTAAATTACTGGACTTGGTCTCTATGATTGATGACAGAGATTTGGACCCATTGCTGTACTTCATAATGGACGAGGCTTGGTTTCATTAACAGGTCAGATAAATTCTCAGAATAAGGGCTCGTGCACACGAACGTATTTTCTTTCCTTGTCCGTTCCGTTTTTTTTGCGGACCGTATGCGGAACCATTCATTTCAATGGGTCCGCAAAAAAAACGGAAGGTACTCCGTGTGCATTCCATTTCCATATGTCCGTTTTTCTGTTCCGCAAAAAAAAGAACATGTCCTATTATTGTCCGCATTATGGACAAGGATAGTACTGTTCTATTAGGGGCCAGCTGTTCCGTTCCGCAAAATACGGAATGCACATGGACGCCATCCGTATTTTTTGGGGATCCGTTTTTTGCAGACCGCAGAATACATATGGTCGTGTGCATGAAGGCCAAGGGGTCATGCACACGGCTGTTGCCCGGCCGTGGCCATATTGCGGCCCGCACACTGCGGGTCCGCAATACACGGGCACCGGCCGTGTGCACCCCGCATCACAGATCGCGGACCCATTCACTTGAATGGGTCTGCAATTCCCGAGATGCGGAAAAGAGGCATGGATTGGAACACCACGAAAGCTTTACAGAGTGCTTCCGTTGTGTTTTTGGCTGTGCCTCCGCACCACAAAAAAGTAGTGCATGCACTACTTTTTTAGGGTGCGGACCGAGGGATGCGGAACGCAGACCCCATTTAAATGAAACTTCGGTCCACAGCACGGGCGCTGACCGCACTCGTTGGTGTGCATGAGCCCTAAGAAGTACTGGTCCATTGAAAATCCCATTTGAGGCAACGTGTGCACCTGAAAAGTATGCCCAAAGAAAAGCGTCATCTAGGAAAACATCATTCCTGAGACTGAAAACTGCCAGGGAACAAGTGACCTGAAAGAATATCCCTGGGGAAACAGAGTGAGTGAACAGATATTCATAGATGGTTGAGAACCATTTTAAAGCTGTGCAGGTCAAAGACAGTAATGTACTGCAGTTTGAAGGCAATAAGATTTTACTGTTTGTGGAAAGGGTATATTGCTATGGCACCCAACACACTTTGCAAGCAGGCTGGCCATATGAATCTGAGATTTTTACCCGCAGTGGGGTATTGCATAAAGAATTAATGAGGATGGAATTATATACCTCTATTATTTGGGAGTGATCTTAGAGTGAGACTCAGTAAAGATTACTACCGTGATTGCTACTACGTATACACAGCTTTTGGGAAAAGCCTATTCTGTGCTATACCTTAGAACTTTGCCTTTTGCTGTTATATGAACTACTACTCCCATTATGTGTTCAGTAAAGAGAGACTTTATTTATTGCAACCAAATGGCCTAGTCATTGACTCCATCACCTATCTACCGTTCCATGCTCTCTTGCCTTGCACCCCAAAACCTCTTTTGACTGGAGTCAATAGACACAGAGGCACTAGATGGTTATAGAATAACCATGCAGAATAACCACGTACGTTCTTGGTCCTCAGTCAGATTTAGTGTGTGGAACACTAAGGGGATCTACTTTTCTGTTGGGACATTGAGGCATATTTCTCTGTACTAAATTCCCCAGAGATTTGGCTAAAATTCTTATCTGCTGTATTCAGGACTATAATCCCTGACCAGTAGGGCAGAAAGGAGGATGAGGCAGCGCTTTACCTCAGTGTTGTGAAGTAACTTGTCCTGATGTGTGATTAGGACAGGTTTTGTGTGTACTAATAGGACAGCGGTCATTTTTATTTCTCCTGATGATTGCTCCCCAGACAAAATGAGCCATTATAAATAATGAAATATATTAGGGAATATATTTATTATAAAGTGATATTTAAGTATTTTCATTTTCTTAAACCCTGGTGAACTCCTTTAACAAAAACATGTTACTGTGACGTTGCATGGATGCTGCAAACCTTATACCTCTTATCTTTCTTGGGAGAAATGCCACTGGTCCAAATGGTGTTTAACACTGGGAATGCAATATTATTTTACTCACAATAACAAATGCTGGTCAGTTTGCAAGATGTAAGTACAGTCAATTTACTTTCTTTTGAGTTAGATACACCAGACCCGCCTAGAGGGTTGAAAATCAACACTGTCAGAACAAAGTCAAGTGTGAGATTGGAGGAGGGAGGAAATTGCAGAGAACAACGCTGTAGCAAGCCAGAGGCGCTCACATTCAGCAGCCAAACTTGCACCCACTGTCTGGAGGATACTGTCTTAGTTACAGAATATTATTGTCTGTCTGAGGCTACCTGACCCACATTCAGGTCTAAGGGTATGTTCACACTTTTAAAAACCACAGCAGACAAATGATTAGTAGATAAAGAGCTGAAAATAGTTTTTTTGTTGTTGGAGTTTTTAGGGGAGATTTTACAGGAGGTTTAGAAGAGTTTTTGGATGAGTTTTTTCTTCTTCTCCATAAACTTCTATTAAAGGGGTTATCTGATTATCTATGTTAAAAATGAAATTTATGCATCATATAGTCCAATCTATTTCTAACAAAGCGAGAACCATTGCTTTGCTAGATTTATATGAAGCTGGCAGCTCAAGGTTAGTGTCTTTTCTGCTGCAGCTCAGGAGGGGTGTGCTTTCTGCTGGAGCTCTCTCCCTACCATGTGCAGCCTTCTTAGTGAGCTGGACAAAGAAATAAGAAAATAAAAACAAAAAGCAGGTGGCACCACTATAATTGAACAGAACTATGGTATGTGGTCACCCTAAACCACAAGTGCTTCTGACCACACCTGCAACAGAACCAGAGATGACGCACCCAGAGAAAAAACAACATGGCAATTGTCATTAATCATGACTACTACCATCCCAATACAGACTGAGCCTGCCAAGGAGGGGTGTCACTCTAACAAATGTGGGAAAAAGAAGGACCATCCAGTGGAAGAAAGCAGAGCTGAGGGAGTTGAACCTGCTGCATCACAACTAGACTACCTTTGCCTCATAGTATTGCTGAAGTTTACCAACCTTAAGATGTTCCTCAAAAAAAGAAAACTACCACAATGAGAAACTAAAGAGCTGGTGAAAGCCCAAGAGGAGTCCACGTAAGACTGGTGTGACATTTAACGCCACTGTCATGACCACCTCACAACAGCCTGCTGAACCTGCTACACCTTAAATTACACTACCAGACCTTCCAACCACTGCAAGTGACTTTTCCACTAGTGATGATTAGAGATGAGCGAGTAGTGTTCGATCGAGCCGGTATTCGATCGAATACTACGCTATTCGGCATACTCGATTTCAATCGAGTATAACGGCGATGGCGCACTTAGAATTCGTTTCCCCTCCCACCTTCCCTGGCGCTCTTTTTCCACCAATCACCATGCAGGGGGGGTATGACAGGCCCGCGGAGCACGCTGGCAGCGCGAAAACGGCGTCTACATGGATTGGCTGGAAAAACCATGTGACCTCGAATATTAAAAACTCAGCTCTTCCTGCTCGTTTGCATATGCTGCGTGAACTTAGTCAGGGACAGAGGCTGGAGAAGGGAGAGATAGGTTTTAGCTGTTGGACAGGCAGGAGCGTGAATTAAAAGCCCTTATCAGGGCTACTATAGTGCAGTACAGTGATAGCTTTACTACAATATACACTCTGCAGAGAACGGCTGCTGTATTCAGGGATAGCTGCTGGAGTAGGGACAGAGAGAGGCATTAGTGGTGTATTAGGTGCTCTGCTACATACCAAACTATATTTGGCACTACTGTTCTGCGTTCTTTTGGCTGCAAAACCCTGTTATATACCTAGTGTGTATATGCA
>ONZH01006779.1:0-31582 GCA_900303285.1 Rhinella marina | reverse complement strand
TGTAATTCTGCAGTGGAAGTGGAGGAGGAAGCAGAGGAGGAGAAGGGGTTGCAGCCGCTAGTGTAGGTGGTGGCGGATCTAGGGCCTGCAATCCTTGGCACTGGTAGCACTTGTGCCATCCCAGGGGACGACTCGCTCCCAGCCTTCACAACGTTCACCCAGTGTGCCGTCAGGGAAATTTAGCATCCCTAGCCACAAGCACTTGTCCATGTGTCAGTTGTTAAGTGGACCTTTCCCCCGTAACTGCGTTGGTCAGGGCACGGGTTATGTTTCAAGACAAATGCTGGTGTAAGGCGGGGACGGCACAGCATGAAATATAGTGGCGGCTGGTGACTGATTATCGAGGCAAAGCCGCAGCCATCAGCCTGCGAAAAGCCTCGCTGTCCACCAGCCTAAACGGCAACGTTTCCAGGGCCAGCAATTTTGAAAGTTGCACGTTTAGTGCTATGGCCTGTGGGTGGGTGGCAGGGTATTTGCACTTGCGTTCAAATGCCTGTGGTAAGGACATTTGAACACTGCGCTGGAACACTGTAGTGGACGTGGTCGCTGAGGGTGTCTGCGACGGTTCAGGTGCAGGGCGGGAGCCATCTGGGTCTGCGGCTTGAGCAGCACATAACTGAGTGGAAGAAGAGGCAGTGGTGTGACCTGCAGACACAGGTGGTGGACCCTGGCGTTCGGCCCACCTATTAGGGTGTTTTGCTTTCATGTGGCGTATCATGCTGGTAGTGGTCAGGTTGTTGGTGTTTACGCTCCTGCTCATCTTGGTATGGCACAGGTTGCAAACGACAATTCTTTTATCGTCTGCACTCTCCTCAAAAAACCGCCAGACTGCGGAATACCTACCCCTAGGCAAAGGAGATTGCCGCAAGGGTGTGCTGTGAGGAACAGTCGCGGGCCTGGTTGGCGTGGCCTGCCTTCTCCCTATTGCCACCCCACGGCCTCTTGCAGCCTGTTGCAGTGCTGCGGATCCCTCCCCATCTGTACTGCTGTCTTCGCTTGGCTTGCCACCTTGCCAGGTTGGGTCAGCTATTTCATCGTCCACCACCTCCTCTTCCACTCCCTCACTCTGCTTCTCCTCCTGACATGGAGAACCTGACTTAACTGCATCTCATCCTCATCATCAACCTCTTTAGACGCTAAATGCCTTTGACTTATTGGCAACTGTGTCTCATCATCATCATCCCCCTCGGGAGAAAATGCTTGCCTTTCCCCACCCTCATCTTCTTTAGACTGTGGATGATCAAGAGGTTGAGAATCAGGGCACAATATCTCCTCAGGCGGGCTTGGCGACAGGCCCAAATCAATGAACGGATTGAACGGAGTTGAAAAAAGCTCGTCGGAATAACTGAATGTGGGATCATTTCTTTGCCCAGATTCGGCATGGTGGGAGGAAGGAGGATCAGAGTGAGGATGCGGTTGCCCAGACTCTTGGCTACTGAGACTGGACTTTGTGGAAGAGAGGGTGGTGCTTAACTGACTGGAACCACCTGCAATCCAACCGACTACCTGCTCATGCTGGTGTGGCTGCAGGAGTTGTGTCTTGCGACACCCTGCAAACTGGGCCAAGAAGCTAGGAGTTTTAGATGACTTAGTTTCTTGTGCTGTGCCAGCAGGCACAGTATCACCGCGCCCAGAGCCATGGCCTCTGCCTGCATCAGCAGGACGCCCACTTCCCCGTCCCTTACTGCTCGCCTTGCACATATTTAACTTGTAGCAGTGGCGTTAATGCCAGGCCACTTAGCGCTATTAACCCCCCACAAACAAGAAAAAAAATGCAGATATAGATGAGATATAGAAGTAGCCCTTAAAAGGGCTTTTGGGTCATTAAAATAATACTATCCATGCCTAGTGTGGAAAAAATTTCTCCCTACACTCTCTGTCCCTGTTAGCGTCAGCTCTCCCTGTCTAACAGTGGCAGCAGGGAGTGCGTGACCGGGAGCTTTATAGCACCCGATCACGAACTACCAGCCAGCCAATCAGTGTAATGCCAATAGCTAAGATCCCTTCCCACATTTTTGTGTACAAATTATAAGATGGTTACGCAAATGCGTAGTAGTGAATAAACGTGCGGGGAGATTCCAGCAATGCGTAGCATTAGCGTACAAATTAATAGTTATCAGTCATCATTCCCCATATGTCTACTTTACATTGGCATCATTTTGTAAATGTCATTTTATTTTTTTAGGAGGTTAGAAAGCTTAGAAGTTTAGAAATTTTCAACGAAATTTCCAAAACCATTTTTTTAAGCACCAATTCAGATATAAAGTGATTTTGAGGGGCTTACATAATTGAAACTACCCATAAATGACCCCATTTTAGAAACTACACCCCTCAAATTATACAAAACTGACGTTACAAATTTTGTTAACCCTTTAGGTGTTCCACAAGAATTAAAGGGAAAAGGTGGAAAAATTTAAAAATTTAATTTTTTAAGCAGATTTTTCATGTTAATCAATTTTTTTCTTGCAACACAGCAAGGGTTACCAGCAAACTAAACCTCAATATACATTACTCTGATTGTGCAGTTTACAGAAATACCCCATATGTGGTGGTAAACTGCTCTATGGGTACGTGGCAGTGGTCAGAAGGAAAGGAGTGCCATATGGATTTTGGAGGCAGATTTTGATAGAATGGTTTTTAGGCACCATTTTGTAATTGAGAGACCTTGACGTACCCCTATAGTGGAAACCCTCAAAAAGTGACCCCATTTTGGAAACTACACCGTCAAAGAATATATTAAGGGGTGTACTGAGTACTTTGAGCCCCTAAGCGTTTTACGGAATTTGAAAAGACTTGGCTGTTAAAATGAAAAGTTTTATTTCTTCCAATAAAATGTTTCTTTAGCCCAAACTTTTCTTTTTAACAAGGGGTAACAGGAGAAAAGCACACAATAATTTGTTACCCATTTTCTCCTGAATACGGCAACACCCCATATGTGGTGTTAAACTGCTGTGGGTCACATGGCAGCACTCAGAACAGAAAGAGCGCCATATGGATTTTGCAGCGCGGTTTTTGTTGGATTGGGTTGATTTATTGTCTTATGTGGGGGCTCATTTTTTGCGGGATGAGGTGACATTTACATTGGTACCATTTTGATGTACAAAAGACTTTTTGATTGCTTGGTATTTAACTTTTTGTGAGTCAAGGTGGAAAAAATGTCTGTTTTGGCATAGTTTGTTTAATTTTTTTTTCAGTATTTATCTGAAGAGGCAAATTATGTGATATTTTTATAGAGCAGGTTGTTACAGACGCGGCGATACCCAATATTTCTGACATTTTTATTTTTGTTAAGTTTTACACATTAGATGCATTTTTGACCAAAATTAAATCTTGTTTTTCTGTTGCCATTTTCTGAGAGCCATATATATATATATATATTTTTGGCTATTGTCTTAGGAAGGGTCTCATTTTTTGCGGGGTGAGATGACGGTTTGATTGGTAAATACCAGTGATGAGCGAGCCGAAGCGGCAATATTCGAGATTCGCTCGAATATTGCCCGCTTCGGCTTGGCTCGGCATCACGAGCCAGCGCGGACTCGTGATAATCCGTGCCGCCCGGGCCCCCCTTTAAAAAAGCATACTTACCTGTTCTGGCCGCCGCTGTCCTCAGGCTCCGCGCTCCACTATCTGGCCTGCCGGCGCGCTCTATGACCTGATGCTGCGTCAGGTCATAGTGCGTGCCGGCAGGGAAGACAGTGGAGCGGGGAGCCTGAAGACAGCGGCGGCCAGAACAGGTAAGTATGCTTTTTTAAAGTGGCTGGGTGGGCTGATTTGAGGTCTGAGGGGGGCACTGGGGGCTGATCTGAGGTCTGATGGGGGCACTAGGGGCTGATCTGAGGTCTGATGGGGGCACTGGGGGCTGATCTGAGGTCTCATGGGGCACTCTGGGCTGATCTGAGGTCTGAGGGGGCACTCTGGGCTGATCTGAGGTCTGATGGGGGCACTGGGGGCTTATCTGAGGTCTGATGGGGGCACTGGGGGCTGATCTGAGGTCTGATGGGGCAATGGGGGCTGATCTGAGGTCTGATGGGGGCACTGGGGGCTGATCTGAGGTCTGATGGGGGCACTAGGGGCTGATCTGAGGTCTAATGGGGGCACTGGGGGCTGATCTGAGGTCTGAAGGGGGACACAAGATGTTGATCTGAGGTCTGATGGGGCACAAGACACTGATCTGAGGTCTGATGGGGGCACTAGGGGCTGATCTGAGGTCTAATGGGGGCACTGGGGGCTGATCTGAGGTCTGAAGGGGGACACAAGATGTTGATCTGAGGTCTGATGGGGCACAAGACGCTGACCTGAGGTCTGATGGGGGCACATTGTGTTCATCTGAGGTCTGATGGGGGCACAAGACGCTGATCTGAGGTCTGATGGGGGCACAAGACGCTGATCTGAGGTCTGATGGGGGCATATGGGGGTACATTGTGTTGATCTGAGGTCTGATGGGGGCACATGGGGACACATTGTGTTGATCTGAGGTCTGATGGGGGCACAAGACACTGATCTGAGGTCTGATGGGGGCACAAGACTCCGATCTGAGGTCTGATGGGGGCACAATGTGTTGATCTGAGGTTTATTATCCCTGTACAGTGACATCACTGTGTTTATTATCCCTGTACGGTGACATCTCTGTGTTTATTATCCCTGTACAGTGACATCACTGTGTTCATTATCCCTGTACGGTGACATCTCCGTGTTTATTATCCCTGTACAGTGACATAGCTGTGTGTATTATCCCACTGCAGGAAGAGGTAAGTGGTCTGTGTTTGTTTTCTATTTTTCAGGGTCGTGAATGTAGAGGACTACGTCGGATTCGGTGGACTACGTCGGACCAGCTTTTTTTTTTTTTTTTTTTTTTAATAAAATGGTCAAACAGGGGGCTGGGGGAGTGTTTATTTCAATAAAATGTTTTATACTGGTGTGTGTTTTTTTTTTTTTTACAATACTACAGTTTTAGTAATTACGGCTATCTACAGACGGCCCTGATTACTAATACTGGTCTTAGTGCTTGCCGGTATGGCAGGCCAGCACTAACCCCAACATCTATTACCTCGGCACCCACCGCCACCAGGGGTGTCGGGAAGAGCCGGGTACCCACAGGACCGGACCTTCTAAATTGAGGGTCTGGCTCTGGGGCGGCTGCAGGCTGGTACCATTAGGCTGGGAAGGGCCAATAACGTGTCCCTTCCCACCCTGGTAGTGCCAGGCTGTAGCTGCTGGTTGTATCTGGCTGGTGAAAGAAAAAAGGGGGGGACCGCACGCCATTTTTTAAAAATTATTTAATTATTTTTGTAAAAAAATGGCGTGGGGTCCCCCCCTTTTTTCCTTCACCAGCCAGATACAACCAGCAGCTGCAGCCTGGTACTACCAGGGTGGGAAGGGACACAGTTATTGGCCCTTCCCAGCCTAATGGTACCAGCCTGCAGCCGCCCCAGAGCCAGACCCTCAATTTAGAAGGTCCGGTCCTGTGGGTACCCGGCTCTTCCCGGCACCCCTGGTGACGGTGGGTGCCGATGTAATAGATGTTGGGGTTAGTGCTGGCCTGCCATACCGGCAAGCACTAAGCCCAGTATTAGTAATCAGGGCCGTCTGTAGATCGCCGTAATTACTAAAACTGTAGTATTGTTAAAAAAAAAAAATACACACACACACCAGTATAAAACATTTTATTGAAATTAACACTCCCCCAGATCCCTGTTTGACCATTTTATTAAAAAAAAAAAAAAAGCTGGTCCGACGTAGTCCACCGAATCCGACGTAGTCCTCTGCATTCACGACCCTGAAAAATAGAAAACAAACACACAAACACAGACCACTTACCTCTTCCTGCACTGGGATAATACACACAGCGATGTCACTGTACAGAGATAATAAACACAGCGATGTCACTGTACAGAGATAATAAACACAGCGATGTCACAGTACAGGGATTAAAAACAAAGTGATGTCACCGTACAGGGATAATAAACAGTGATGTCACAGTACAGGGATAACAAACACAGTGATGTCACTGTACAAGGATAATAAACACAATGATGCGACTTGTTAAGAAAAAAAAGTTAGCCATTTTGCAATCTGTAAAGTTTA
This sequence comes from Rhinella marina, assembly GCA_900303285.1. Lineage (NCBI taxonomy): Eukaryota > Metazoa > Chordata > Amphibia > Anura > Bufonidae > Rhinella > Rhinella marina. Next base: position 25,498 of record ONZH01006779.1, on the reverse strand, counting down.
CCCGAAAGGGGTGGGGGGGCACGAAATTCCTGATGGCAGCCCTGTTCCAGGGAGTACGTGTCCACATGCAATCTCCATCCTAAAAGTCATACTGAGGCTCACCACCATGCTTTACACTGCAATCTTATTGAAAGACAGACAATCAGGGGTTCACCGCCAGGTTGTCAGGCAGCATTTTTAAGTGGGTCACCATTACCATGTCCCTGAAAATTGCCTTGGGGTCATCCCCAGACTATTGGCCAGATTTAGAAAATATGGTGCAATTAGGGAGCCTCAGAGGCATCCCTACATGCTGCCCCTGGTGTTTCCTATGCATTTCCAAGGTGTTTCCATCATTTTCTGAGATTTTCACATGTTGGGGCAACTTTTAGGCCCCATTCACACGACCGTATGAATGGGGCCGTATCTATCCGCAAAATTGCGGATAGATACAGCCAGGGGCGTACATAGAAATCATTGGGCCCCATAGCAAGAATCTGAATGGGGCCCCTAACCCCACCCACTACCCCAGCCCATCCCACATGCTACCCTGGCTCCTCCCATGCCACGCCCCCATTTGCCAATAAAGAAATGTATACCTGAGCTACCGATTTTTTTTTTTTTTTTTAACTATGGAGACGTTATACTGAATGGGAGCAGCAACAAGGATAGATTATACTGTATATTATACAGCATGGTATATAGATTATACTGTATACTATACAGCATGGTGTAGGGATACTGTATACTATACAGCATGGTGTACGGATTATACTGTATACTATACAGCATGGTGTAGGGATTATACTGTATACTATACAGCATGGTGTACGGACTATACTGTATACTATACAGCATGGTGTACGGACTATACTGTATATTATACAGCATGGTGTACAGATTATACTGTATATTATACAGCATGGTGTACGGATTATACTGTATACTATACAGCATGGTGTACGGATTATACTGTGTATTATACAGCATGGTGTACGGACTATACTGTGTACTATACAGCATGGTGTAGGGATTATACTGTATACTATACAGCATGGTGTAGGGATTATACTGTATACTATACAGCATGGTGTACGGACTATACTGTATACTATACAGCATGGTGTACAGACTATACTGTATATTATATAGCATGGTGTACAGATTATACTGTATATTATACAGCATGGTGTAGGGATTATACTGTATACTATACAGCATGGTGTACGGACTATACTGTATACTATACAGCATGGTGTACGGATTATACTGTATATTATACAGCATGGTGTACAGATTATTCTGTATACTATACAGCATGGTGTACGGATTATACTGTGTATTATACAGCATGGTGTACGGACTATACTGTATACTATACAGCATGGTGTAGGGATTATACTGTATACTATACAGCATGGTGTACGGATTATACTGTATACTATACAGCATGGTGTACGGATTATACTGTATACTATACAGTATGGTGTACGGATCATACTGTGTATTATACAGTATGGTGTATTAATCATACTGTACATTGTATAGCATGGTACAGGGATTATAATATATACTGTACAACAAATGCATGGCGGTTACACCATGCAGGACAATATAACCCCTGCGCCACGCTGTACAATATACAGTACGTACAGTGTATGCATATACCCACACACACATACATACACACACATATACATACACACACATATATACATACACACATGCTACACACACACATACATACACACATATACATACATACACACATATACATACACACATACTACACACACACATATATATACACACACATACATATACACACATAAAACATAAAAACTTACTTGTCCTGACGCTGGAGGGGGCTGGGCCTTGGTCTTCTTTCTTCTTTGCCGCTGCTGCACAGGTCTTCCCTGTGCCGCGGCTCCTATGAAGAAGCTCTATAGTTGTCCGTGCGTACGGACAACTACAGGCATTTTTAATGAGGCCGCCCGGCGGTGTTCCGTGCGCACGGAACACACGCCGGGCGGCCCCATTGAAAATGCCTATAGTTGTCCGTACGCACGGACAACTATAGAGCTTCTTCATAGGACCCACTTTGTATCTATCCGCAATTTTGCGGATAGATACGGCCGAACCTTTGGCCCCTGCAAAATGATTCGGATCTCCGATAGACTTTAATGGGATTCGGTATTTGGCCCAAATCCACGAATCCCGCGGTGGGATTCGGGCCGAATACCGAATCCCCAAATCTTTTAGGATTCGCTCATCTCTAGTAAATACGCCTTTTTGATCGCCTGCTATTACAATTTTTTTTTTTTACTGCGTTCACCTGGTCGGGTGAATCATGTAATATTTTCATAGAGCCAGTAGCTATGGATGCGGCGATACCTAAAATGTCTACTTTTCTTTTTTTTCCCTTTTTTTTTTACTATTTTTTAAAAACTTTATTTTGGGAAAAAGGTGCTTTTTTACTTTAAACTTTTATTTTTATTTTTTAATTTATTTTATTTAACTTCTTTTTCACTTTATCTTTTGTCTCACTCTGGGACTTCAACTTTTGGTCGTCTGATCCCCTTTACAATGCATTACAATACTTCAGTACTTCTGTATTGTAATGCACTGGCTGTAAGTGTATTACACACAGTAATACACTTACAGCCTGCTTCCTGTGAGATCCAGGGGGCTGGATCTCACAGGCTCGCAGGGATGGCAGCCACGATGCCTAAGGACGGCATCGGGCTGCCATTCAAGCCATCGGGTCCCCGTCACAGCAGCGCAGGGACCCGATGGACTTTCCTTCATGCTCCACAGATCTCATGTGCCGTGGTCAGCGCTGACCACGGCACATCAAGGGTTAATGCACCGGCATCTGTGTTTTCACCGAGGGGTCCGGCTAATGGGAACAGCCAGTCCCCTGTAGCTGATTGGTCGGGCGCAGCTCCTGCACCCACCCCATCAGCGCGCCATAGTTGCTGGGCAGCAAGTCACGTCCCCCAGCGCTGTACGTGTATAGCGCTGGACGTGATTGGGTTAAAATTAGAAAAACCTTCTCCCGAAAATATTATTTTTTTTAACTTTAGATTTGTAATATGTGCCTGAAGTAGATATTGCTATTACACAAGTTAGGGAACATAATTGCATGTTAAATCACTTAGTGACATCACTAATTTTAGCCTTAAGAACCAGTAGCATTTCCCCCTCTGTGTTCAAGCATTCATAACTTTTAAATTTCTTTCTTCTAAAAAAAGTTTTTATTTTGTGCAATAAGTTTGTTTAGGAACCATTTTGTCGTACATACAGGGTCACATTTATTAAGACCAGCGTTTTAAATGCTAATCTTAATATAGGCCCTGTGCTGGCAGAGGATCCTCCAAAGTTATGAAGAGACACACGCCTCTCCATAATAAAGCTTTCTCAATAAGGGGGCATTCACATGTAAGTATTTATCCAGTTTGCGTTCCACAAATTGCACATCTGCAAAATAAGGATACCGACCATGTGCGTTCCTCATTTTGTGGATCAGAACTTCCTGCCCTTTGTTAGAAATGCCACAAAATGGACAAGAATACAACATGTTCTATTTTTTTTTATGTTTTTTTTCTTTTCTTTTCTTTTTTTTTTTTTTTGCAGGGCTGCAGAACAAAAATACATGCACTGAAATGAATGAGTTTTCGTCTGATCTGCAAAAAATGGAGATTGAATGCGGACTGAAAATACGGTTGTGAGAATGGCCCCTAAATGTGTAAAAAAAAAAATGTTACTAGTTACTGTACATACAGGTGTTTTATTTCCTTCATTACATAATTCCTGGGCTTTTAGTCTTTTACATTTATTTAAGTTAATATTACTGGTATTTTATTTTTATTTTTTATTAGACTTTTTAAGCATTTTTATATTTTAAATGTTTTAATTTATCATATTTAAGCATTATATTCAAAGTTAGCATTGTCAATAGTATCTGTATTTCTCCTGAGATCAGCTGCAACATATTAATCAATGTGACCTTGCTGTAGAACCCAATTCTGTTTAACAGCTGATCCTATCAGTTTTGGAAAGATAAATGTACTTATTCATTTTAAATTTGGATACAGGATTTCATCTTTTTAAGTACACACCATTTCTGGATTGTCATGTTAAAAGTCAAAATGATAGATTAAATTGATAAAAGAAATATACACACCAGTGGACATCTGCTATATTTCTTACAGTATAAATGACTCACAGACTTCAATTTTTTCGCCTTCACATAGGCATTCTAATAAAGAGCATATGCTTTTATGCTGGAATGAAAGTACTGAAAATTATAAACACTGTGTATTATAGTTACTTAATGAAACACATGATTGTAAATGTAAAATTGCAAATTTATTAAAAAGGAAAAAAATGAAATTTTGTTTGGACATTAGTATTCAGACCCTTTGCTTTGACACTTGAAATTTAGCTTGGGGGCCCTCTTATTTCTCTTGATCATATTTGAGATATTTCTAAACCTTGATTAAAGTCCACTTTTCATAAATTCAGTTGATTGGACATGATTTGAAGAGCCACCTCCATATAAGGTCTCACAGTTGACAATGCATTTTAGGGCAAAAACTAAGCCATGAGGAAGAAATAAATTACCTGTAGAGCACATAGAATTGTGTGGAGGCACAACGTTTGGAACAATCAGGACTCTTCCAATAGTTTGGGTCCCACCAAAGTAAGTATTCAGAGGAGACAGACCTTGGTAAGAGAGGTGACCAAGAACTGAATAGTCACTCTGGCCGAGCTCCAAAGAGATCCTGTGTGCAGGTGGGAGAAACTTCCAGAAGGTTAACAATTACTTTAGCATACCCCCAATCTGGCTTTTATAGCAGAGTGGCCTGAATGAAACTTCTCCTCCTTTTTGGCCTCAGTTCTAAGAGTGTCTGGGGGGAAAAAGTCACTGCTCAATACCATTCCTGCAGTGAAGCATGGTTGTGGCAGCATTATGCTGTAGGGATGTTTTTTTAGCAGCTGGGGCAAGGAGGCTGTTCTGAGTAAATACAGCAAAGTACGGAGATATTATTAATGAATGCTCTTTCAAAGTGCTCTGGACCTAAGACTGGGCTGAAGGTTTACCTCCCAACAATACAATGACCCTAAGCAGACAGCCTAGACAACACATCAGTGGCTTAGGGATAAGTCTGTGAATGTCCTTAAGTGGTCCAGCTAGAGTCCTGACTTGAACCCAATTAAACATCTCTGGAGAGACCTGAAAATGGCTGTACACCAATGATCCCCATTCAACTTGACAGAGCCTGAGAGGATCTGTAGAGAAGAATAGCAGAAAAATCACCACATCCAGGTGTGCAAACCTTATAGCATTATAGACTGGAGGCTCTGACTGCTGCCAAAGGTGCTTCAATATTGAGGGGTCTGGCGCTGGAAGGGTCTTATTTTGAATACTTATGCCCATGCAACCGGCATGATCCGAAGATATGATTTAATTTTATATTATTCATATTTGAAATTCACGGAAAAAATGCACTAAAACAGTAGATGCAAACAATATATGGACTAAGCCCTCCCTCTATAGATAAAATCTGAGACTCTTAGCCAATACATTTTGATCAAAATACATCTGTGCCCACCTACCCAGCGCCACGGTGGTCTCAGTCCAGGCAGGTCCCACGCTAAACCTTCCTATGCGGTTGTGCATCTATGTTTAGGTGCGTAGACCCTGCACATATAGTGTGCTGCTCCTAGTTACCTCTGTGTGCATCAGCAACCAATGAGAGGAGGAGCACACACACCTATATGTACCACCTTAATCAAGGTAACTAGGGGAGTAGCATTCATGTGCACTTTTGCCCCACCTATCTAAGAGGCGACCTTGATTAAGGTGGTACATATAGGTGTGTGTGCTCCTCCTCTCATTGGTTGCTGATGCACACAGAGGTAACTAGGAGCAGCACACTATATGTGCAGGGTCTACGCACCTAAACATAGATGCACAACCACATAGGAAGGTTTAGCGTAGGACCTGCCTGGACTGAGACCACCGTGGCGCTGGGTAGGTGGGCACAGATGTATTTTGATCAAAATGTATTGGCTAAGAGCCTCAGATTTTATCTATAGAGTGAGGGCTTAGTCCATATATTGTTTGCATCTACTGTTTTAGTGCATTTTTTCAGTGAATTTCTAAATTTAGCTTTGTACATCCGCACATTTTACTGTCACATGGTGCAGGATGTCTGTATATGTTTTTCGTGATTATTCATATTTGGTTTTAATTGTATATATATAGTGATGATCGAGCACCCGATGCTCGGGTGCTCTGGCTGAACACTGGGTGGTGCTCGAGTGCTCGTCAATGGAAGTCAATGGGAGAAGACCAGGCACCCCTGCTCTGCAGAGGGGAGGGTGTCTGGTCGATAGGGAAACACGAGAAAATGGTGAAAACACCACTGAAATTGTTAGGGAACAGCATAAGGATGATGTCTGGATGCATCTTGGACACCAAAGTCGCTGCTATTAACGATGATGTCTGACTATTATGCCACTTTTAAGGAATGACAAAAATACCCCCTCAAAACCAAAGATAACATCGATTTTCCAGGAAATATTGTTAGGAAACATATATTTACTTGTACGTAAAGTGCAAGTAGCAGCAGGCCCCTAATGTTTTACACTGTCAAATCAGCAGCAGGCACTCGCCCTAAATGTTTTACACGTTCAGCTCAGCAACAGGCACTCGCCCCTAATGTTTTATACGCTCAGATCAGCAGCAGACCCTCACCCCAAATGTTTTTGAGTGTCAGCAGCACTGAACGTCAACTTGTCAGGATGAGGACCAGAGTGAAGAAGTAACATATTAACAGTTTATAAGGCCGAAAAAAGACATCTGTCCATCCAGTTCGGCCTGTTATAAGTTGATCCAGAGGAAGGCAAAAAAAACCCTGTGAGGTAGAAGCCAATATTCCTCATTTTAAGGGAAAAAATTCCTGCCAAAGAGGAAGAGGAAGTAGTGGACGATGAAGTCACTGGCCCAACATGGGAAGGAGGCAAGCTGAGCGAGGACAGCAGTACAGAGGGGGAGGGATGCGCAGCACAGGCTGGAAGAGGAGGTGGGGTGGCAAAAGGGAGAAGGCAGGCCACACCAACAAGTGTGGACCATAAAAGAATTGTCATTTGCAACCTGTGCCGTACCAAAGTGAGCAGGAGCTTGAACACTAGCAACCTGACCACCACCAGCATGATCTTCATGGCAGCAAAGCACCCTAATAGGTGGGCTAAACGCCTTGTACCTCAATCGGTGTCTGCGGGTCACACCACTGCCTCCTCTTCCCTGTGTTACGTGCTAGCCAAGATACAGGCCCAGATGCCTCCCCCTGCACCTGGACCCTCGCAAGCACCATCAGCGAGCATATCCACTTCTGTGTCCCAGCGCAGCGTACAGATGGCCATACCCCAGGCCTTTGAACAAAAGTGCAAATACCCAGCCACCCACACACAGCACTAAATGCACACCTTTACAAATTGCTGGCGCTGAAAATGTTGCTTGTGGACACTGAGGCTTTTCGCAGTCTGATGGCGGCGGATGTCCCTCGTTACTCAGTACCTAGCCGCCACTATTTTTGCTGGTGTTCCTCACCGCCTTACACCAGCATGTGTCCAATAACATAACCCGCGCCCTGACCAATGCAGTTACTGGGAAGGTCCACTTAACGACTGACACATGGACAAGTGCTTTTGGCCAGGGAAGCTACAATTTCCTTGACGGCACACTGGGTGAACGTTGTGGAGGCTGGGAGCGAATCGTACCCTGGGATGGCACAGGGGCTACCGACCCAAAGGATTGCGGGCCCTATTTCCATCAGGATTTCCGCCACCACCTACATTAGCGCCTGCAACCCCTCCTTCTCCTCCACCACTTCCATCTAGGAATTCCCATCTTGCAGCACCAGGCAGACTTCAGTCAGTAGCTGGAAGCAGTTTAGCACAGTGGTGGGGAAGCGGCAACAGGCTGTGCTGAAACTTATTTGCCTAGGTGACAAACCTAAGGGCTGTGGCAGGTTATAAGGGACCAAGCTGAGCTGTGGCTCTCGCCACTCAACCTATAGCCATGCGTGGTTGTGTCTGATAACGGCCTCAACTTGGTGGCGGCTTTGGAGCTCAGCAAGCTCATGCACATACTGTCACGCTCAGATGTGAGGGGAAAACAACACAGAGCGTAGGAGGGAAAGGAGATTAGGCCTGAAAACTAAGGAAGGTAGATGGACAGGAAACCATGACTCTAATCCTGATTGACTACCAGTATGAACAAGCCTCAAAGGTAGGCAAGTTCATACACAGGAACCTAAACCAAACTGACCCTATAGGACCCTGGAACTAATGACAGGAATGAGTCAGCCTGTTCCTCCAACAGGAAGGACGAACAGCAGTCTCCCTCAGTCCAAACAACTGCTTCAACTTAGTGGTTGAGCGGTTTCTCAAAACCTATACCAATTTGCCTGAGCTGCTGGTGAAGGTGCTCATTTCCGAAAGTCACCTACAGCTTCCGCCGGTCTGGCAATGCTGCAGCAGCTCTTACACTTGCCAGCTCCCTGACTGCTGTGCGACCTGAGCACGCGTTGGAACTCTACCTGCTCACAATAAAGACGGACAGTGCTGCATGTGGAAAAAGGTTCTGATAAGCGGCCTAGTGTCACAACTAGGATGGAAAAGTTTTGTAAAATGGTAAAGGAGTACCTAGCTGACAATGTCAACGTCCTCAGCGATCCCTCTGTGCCTTATAATTATTGGGTGTCTAAGCTGGGCACGTGGAACGAACTGGCGCTCTACGCCTTGGAGGTGCTGGCCTGCCCTGCTGCCAGCGTTTTTTTCAGAGCGGTTATTTACTGCTCTCAATAAAGACGAACAGTACTGCATGTGGAAAAGGTTCTGATAAGTGGCCTAGTGTCACAACTAGCAGGAAAAGGTTTCATAAAATGGTAAATGATTACCTAGCTAACAATGTCAATGTCCTCAGCGATCCCTCTGTGCCTTATAAATATTGGGTGTCTAAGCTAGACACATGGCACGAACTACGCCATTGAGATGCCCTGCCGCCAGCATTTTTTCGGAGCAGTTATTTAGTGCCGCTGGGGGCATAATAACTGCTAAGCTCATCCGCCTGTCAACTGAAAATGCTGACAAGTTGACGCTAATCAAAATGAACAAGGCCTGGATTGCCTCTGACTTCGCTACCCCACCAGAGGAAAACGGCTGAACATAAAGGAACTTTAAATGTGGCTTTTAAGGTGTATTGAATACGCTGTATTTCCATGAACCCCTTCCTCTTCTTGTCCTCTTCCTCCAGCATATCAAACTGCTTATTAGGCTGCCCTCGCCCTTAAATATTTAAGAGGTTCACCAGCAGGCCCTCACCCCTAATTTTTTAACCTAAAAAAATTAACCTCACTCTGGTCCTCCTGACATGTTGACCTAACAAGAACCTGTCTTGTGCCGCCCTCCAAACTGTGACATGAAGCTAGGAGTTTTGGATGACTTTGTTTCTTGGGCTCTGCCAGCAGGCACAATTTCACCGCGCCCAGAGCCATTGCCTCTGCATTCACCATCAGCAGCATGCCCACTTCCCTGTCCCTTTCTGCTCGCCTTGCGCATATTATATAGTCTATATGCAACTTTGTCACAAGTACAGTAGTTCAGATTTATATTAAGTGTATGATCAGAAAAATTTCACCAAATGTCAAATATTTAGAATGCGCAAACGTTATAGAGCAGCCGCAAATGAGGAACAACGGCCTAAATTAACGGTAGAAAAAATACCAACGGATGTCAGGTATATAGACTACAGAAACGTTATAATGCACACGCTGTGCACGTAATGTTAGTGTCAGGACACACTTGCCTTCTTTTTGCCACAAAAGAAAAAAAATGCAGCCAGATATAACAATGGACTTTTGTGTCTTTTGAACAGGAACACTAGCCCTACCTAGCCAAATCCTATTCCTACAGTATAGGTCCCTCCTTGCACAAGTTATACTGCAGAAGCAAATGAGGAATTGTGGCCTAAATTAACGGTAGAAAATACGGATTTCAGGTATACAGTGGGAAAAAAGTATTTAGTCTGCCACCAATTGTGCAAGGGACCGCTGTATGGAAGGGGTTAAGAGATGGAGGGAGCTCCCTCCCTCCTCCATTGGGGTGCTGCACTGCTCTGGCAGCATCCCGATGGTCACCATGGCAACCAAACACCTTCACAGGCATCTGGCTTGCCTTTGCATAGCTGATCAGGCTGCTGCTAAAGGCAGGAGCCAGATCAAGCTAAGTGTAAAGGAAAATACACTGCAGTAAACTATACAGTGTACTGCAGTGTATTTTAAACCATCAGACCCCCTGGATCTTCAAGAACCAAGTGGGTCTGGATCCAAAAAAATCTAAAAAAAAAAAAAAGTGCCAAAAGTAAAAAAAAGTAAAAACAAAATCAAATTTCCTTTTATAGCCACACATTTATAATTGATTAAAAATGTAAAAAGATAAAATACACTACACATATTTGGTATCATCACGTCCATAACGACCTGATCTATGAAAGGGTCATGTTACTTTCCCCACCGTAAAAAAAAAAGAGAAAAACTATGATGGAATTTAAATTTTGCACACCTCACTTCCCCAAAAAAGGTATTAAAAGTGATCAAAAAATTTGTATATACCCCAAAATAGTACCAATAAAAAAGAGCCCCTACATGAGACAATCTCCCAAAAAATGAAAAAAATATGGCTTTCAGAAAATGCAGACACAAAAAACGTTTTTGTTTTTTTTTCTAAAATGCTTTTATTGTGTAAAACCAAAATAAATAAAAAAAATAGACAAATTAGATATTGCTGCGTCCGTAACAACCAGCTCTATAAAAATATCACATGATCTAACCTCTCAGGTGAACACTGTAGAAAAAAATAAAATAAAAATTGTGCCAAAAAAAGCATTTTTGTCACCTTACATCACAAAAAGTATAATACCAAGCGATCAAAAAGTCATATGTAACCCAAAATAGAACCAATCAAATTGTTACCTCGTTTCGCAAAATATAAGACCCTACCTAACACAATCGCCCAAACAATAAAATAAATATGGAATTCAGAAAATGGAGACACAAAAACATGATTTAAAAAAAAAAATGCTTTATTATGTAAAAGTGAAACAAATAAACAAAGAAAGTAGACATATTTGACATCATCACGTCCGTAACAACCTGCTCAATACAAATAGCACATGATCTAACCTGTCAGATGAAAATTGTAAAAAACAAAAAATAAAAACTGTGCCACAACAGCTTTTTTTTGTTACCTTGCCTAACAAAAACATAATATAGAGCGATTAAAAATCATATGTAACCCAAAATAGTATCAATAAAACTGTCACCTTATCCTGTAGTTTCTAAAATGGGGTCACTTTTTGGTTGTTTGTACTGTACAGTGCTCATTTTTTTCTACGTCCTGCTGTGCGTCCTTACTGCAGTTTACAACCACATATGGGGTGTTTCTGTAAATCGCAGAATCAGGGAAATAGATTATGAGTTTTGTTTGACTGTTATCCCTTGATGTGTTACAGGAAAAATGGATTAAAATGGAAACTCTGCCAAAAAAATGTAATTAAGAAATGTCATCTCAATTTTCTTTTAACCCTTTCTACCCCGGAGGTTTTTGCGTTTTTGCGTTTTTGTTTTGCGCTCCCTGCCTTCAAACAGCCATAACTTTTTTATTTTTCTGTTCACATGGCTGTATGAGGGCTTGTTTTTTGCAGGACAAGTTGTACTTTCAAACGTCACCATTTAATATTGCATATGATGTAGTGGGAAGCAAGAAAATAATTCCGGGTGAAATTGCAAAAAAAGCACAATTCCGCTACAGTTTTCCTGTTTTTTTATTTATGGAGTTCGATGTTCATTAAAACTGACCAGTTACTTTCATTCTACTGGTCAGTACGAATCCGGCGATACCTAATATGTATAGTTTTTCCTGTGTTTTGATAGTGATAAAATAATTATAAAGTTGGACATTTTTTTTATTTTTTTTTTGTTGTCATATCTTGACCCCTATAACTTTTTGATATTTATGTGTACGGAGCTGTATTGGGGCTCATTTTTTGCGGGGCGATCTGAAGTTTTTATTGATACCATTCTGGGGTGTGTATGACTTTTTGATCACTTTTTATTTCATTTTTTTTAGAAAAAAAAGCGACAAAAAACTGTGAATCACCATTTGGACGCTTTTTTCCGCCACACAATTCGCAGTATTGGAATTTTTTTTATATTTTAAAAGTATGGGTGTTTTCGGTCACGGTGATACCCATGATGTCTATATTTATTGTTATTTAGGTATTTATTTTTTAACTATACGGAAAGGGGGGTGATTTGAACTTTTATATATTTTTTATTTTTTATATATTTTTTAACATTTTTTAAATTTTTTTGTGATTATTTTAAAGCTCAAATATAAGCTAATATATTGTGTTTTTTTTCTTTATGAGCAATCAGGGATTTACTAGATGGAGATAAATCCAAAAATTGCTAATTTCTTATCCTGGCCTGCCATCTAGTGGCCAGAATAAGAATTGCAGCTTGAATACTGTAATCCTCACCAGCGAGGATTACAGTTTTCATATGGTGTACAGACACCCCGATTGGCCACTCAGGGTGTCTGTACACCACCCGGAAGCGTACGCTTCCGGGTTCAGACGCATCCTGATGCCGTGATCACGGCATCCGAAGCTCCAGAAAGACGCCGCCGATGGCGGTAAGTAGCGGCAATTCTCTGCTGTTACAAACAGCAGAGACTTGCCGGCCATGACGCCCGCCGCGCTGGCGAGCGGGCGTCATGTCCCCGCACCAGTGCCGTACATGTACGGCGCTGGTCGGGAAGGGGTTAATTCTTGTGGAATACATAATGGTTAACAAAGTTTGTGAAATCATTTTTGAATAACTTGAGGGGTGTAGTTTCTAAATTGGGTTCTACTTCTACTTACTTGGGTAAGCCCCACAAAGTGACTTCAGAACTGAATTGGTCCTTAAAAAATGGTTTGGGAAATTTTCTTAAAAATTTTAAGAATTTCTTCTAAAATTCTGAGCCTTCTAACATCCTAAAAAAAATACATTGATAAAATGATGTGGGAAATGTAAAGTAATAAATATTTTATTAGGTATCACTATCTGCCTTAAAAGCAGAGAAATTCAAATTTTGAAAATTACAAATTTTTTCAAATTTTCTGTAAATTTAGGATCTTTTTTTTTATAAATAAAGGTGATTTATATTGACTCAAATTTACCACTGTCATGAAGTACAATGGGGAAGAAAACAGTCTCAGAATGGCTAAGGATAAGTAAAAGTGTTCCTAAGTTATTACCACATAAAGCGACACATGTCAGATTTCCAAAATTTGGCCTGGTCCTTATGGTGATAAAATGTCATGAAGGGGTTAACACCAGATTTGATAAATCTCCCCCTGTGCTTTATCGTGCACTTTGAGTTTTATCCGGTCAATACAATAATGGTCCAAGTTTTATGGGAAAATAGATTATCTTTTCATGTTTTCTGGATCTCACTGGTGCTACTTTCCAAGCAACACCTATATAATGAGCAACCGTACCAAACGGCTAGGGTCAAACCTAAAATATACAACCTACACAAATGACCATCCAGCCATAATCAAAATGCAATACTTTATTGAGCAAAAATAGCATAAAATCACACAACAAACATAAAGGTAGCAGATGTCATGAGAAAGTGAGGATACTCTGGTAAGTCAATACATTAAATGTCAGCAGATCAGCAATCAGAGTACATGATAAATAAGTGCATCAGTGCATGAATACTGTAAGCATCCAACCACAAGCATTGTAAAGTGCCTAGTGCAAACCATAAGTTACTGGGGCAGAAGTCATCACCCCTAACAACCCTAACAACAAACAGGGTAAATACCAAAAATAGAGACAAAACCAAAATTGGCCCATGCAAGCTATCACATGGACATAACAGTAAAATCCATATGGATACTGACCAGAGTCTGGATACCCGACGCGCGTTTCGCTGATGGCTTCCTCAAGGGTATCCGGTGCGTCTCTCCAAATTTGGATCTCCGGACCGGGGATGTTCTAGCACCTAAACTACCCAATCTTCTACTGTTCTCTTGTATTCCCAGAGGGTAGAGACATTTTTAGTTACTTCCGCAGGGACGATCAAATTTTGTCTAATGTTGTTGTGTTTCGGCTTCGGAGACGTGGGAACTCCAGCCACTTTCATTTGGTCTTCACCTTGGGGTCTTGCAGACACTCCAACCACTTTGGCACGGACATACGGCGGTACTCTCACTGAACCTCCGGCCACATCTATCTTCCTAGTCACTGGTGCGGACTCGCGTGCAGACACTCCGGCTGCATCTGCCGGTGGAGCAGGTGTCTCGTTTCTTTGCCTCGGTTTAATTATCTTTTCTTCGTACGGGTCAGTACCCCACACCATACCTCCCCAATCTAGGCCGCGTTGGTAAGTCATCTTAACTGTCACTTCTTTTTCCCCAAACTGATGAAGGGGGAGGAGCCTTCGAGGAGTCTTCGCTCCCCTCACTTCCAACGGTGAGTACTTGGCGGGTTGGACTAAGTTTTCGTACTACACTAGGGGGCGTGTCATGGGTTTCCCACTCTTGAGGGGGTGGTTTCTTTGCTCCAGCATGAAGAAGCTGCGCCACAGTTATGAAAAATGGTGGATCAACTGTTCTGGTGCCGGCGCAAACCATCCTGCACCTGTCACACTCCAGCAATTGTAATAAAGTCATTCTATGTGGGCTTCTGTCAAATCCTCTGGCCTTGTAGATAAAAGGCTGGCAAGGAAAGTCCAGTTTAACACTTTGTAGTCTGTGGCCTTGGGCATAAAAGGCAAACAAGTAAGAAATGGTGTAATGCATCTTGTTCTGTGGCCTTAGGTACATAGGAACACAAAATCATCCTGTTTGACGCCATTTGCAACGGACGGACGCCAATGTTGCTATGGGCGACCCTCCCTCCAGGGCCCGCTACAGATGGAATAACGCTCGTCTCAGGTGTAGGAATGCTGAGTGGCATATATTTTGGCCCAGGATATCTCTGTAGTGTCACGGTGCTCCTACCTGGACGGCTGGACCCCAAGCTTTGGCTCCAGTTGCAAAGATAGTGGGAATAATTGAGGGTCGAATAAAGAAAAGAGTCCAGACCTTTCAGATGAAATTTAACCACAACTTTACTTAAGCCAACTTGTATCCAGATGACAGATTTCAGGCTTTGATCTTGGTTCTCCAGCAACCTTTAGCTTATGAAGTAGACAGGCAAATATACTGGGATTTCTTCCAAGACTGTGTTTTCCTATTAGGTCTGACTTTCACTTATCTTATGCCCGGGATAAACTTCCTGGCTCATGAGGGTGTAATCCTCTGACTTTTAGGCCAGCAGAGTTGAATTTCTCCCCTCACTGAAGGAAGCAGGAACAGTCCACTTCTCTCCAGAAAGGGGGAGGGGGGGGGGGGTTCAGAATGGAAATGGAAAGATCCATTCTGAATAAACCTGCATAATAGCTCTGCTTTGTTTTGCTGCCACCTGCTGGTACACCAGGCACATTACATAATAAAACAGTTTCATAACAATATATATATATATATATATATATATATATATATATATACACCTTTTTGCAGGTCCTGGAATAAAATGCATAGTATGACATTTGGTTTAGTAGACACAGATAGAAGCGAGGTAGAAAGAGTGGTAATACCACTCTTGGGTGTTACACTTGCACATAAAGGTGCAGGGTATCTCTAGCCATGTGCTACCCACCTCATGTGTCAGTGTCACAAAGTCTTGGCAGTGCAGGCTTGTGTGTGGGCACATTGCAAAGGAACTTCAACACCTTTATGACTGTTCCTTACTTAAATTGTAATTTTCTTTGGCTACCTTTTATTTTTTGATTTTTTGCATTATAGCCACAAATATGTTTGCTTGTAGCATTTTTTTCTAGTTTCTAAATATGTTCTAAACATTTTGTATGCTAAAAGTTATGCTACTGGTCCCTTGAACCCTGAAAAACAAGAAAAAAAGCATAAACAGCTTGCATTTGCCATCTGCTATAGAAATGAGATTTTCTTGTCCTTTTGGAAGGAGAACTGACATGCATATCTCATTCACAGACATGTAATATGAGGATATTCAGTACTTTTGAAAGGAGAATTACCGTATTTTTTGCATTATAAGATAAGACGCACCACAGATTTTAGAGTAAGAAAATAAAAAAATATATATTTTTCATCAGACCTCATATCAGACCCCCCCATAAATTTCAGGACATCACATCAGCCCCCCATCAGCCCCCATATCAGCCCACTCAGCCCCCATCAGACCTCAGATGAGTCCACTCAGCCCCCACTGCAGCTCTGCTCCGGGTCCGGCGCTCTTCTGTCTTCTCCTGCTGGTGCTGCACTGGCTGGACCGTGTACAGCATCAGGATGTAGTTCGCGCACTATGACCTGATGCTGCACGCAGTCAGGTGACAGTGCAGCGCCAGCAGGAGAAGACAGAGGAGCGCCGGACCCGGAGCGGAGCCACGGCGCAGAAGAGGTGAGAGAAATTTTTCTTTTATTCCGAGGTCTGATGGGGGCAGAGTGTGCTTATATGGGGGCACAGTGGGCTCATATGGGGGCACAGTGGGCTCATTTATGGGCTGATCTGAGGTCTGATGGGGCACAGTGGGCTCATATAGGGGGCTGATGGGCTGCTCTGAGGTCTGATGGGGGCACAGTGAGCTGATATGGGGGCACAGTGCCCCCATCTGAGGTCTGATGGGGGCACAGTGGGCTGATATGGGGGCACAGTGGGCTGATCTGAGGTCTGATGGGGGCACAGTGGGCTGATCTGAGGTCTGATAGGGGCACAGTGGGCTGATCCGGGGGCACAGTGGGCTAATCTGAGGTATGATGGGGGCACAATGGGCTGATTTGAAGTCTGATGGGGCACAGTGGGCTGATCTGAGGTATGATGGGGGCACAGTGGGCTGATCTGAGGTCTCATGGGGGCACAGTGGGCTGATCTGAAGACTTATAGGGGCACAGTGGGCTGATATGGGGGCACAGTGTCACGTACCGTGTGGTTATCGTGACACGTGTTCCATGTTGCTCATGTTTGTGCCCTGGTATTCCGGATTTGGTTGTATGCTGGTTGCCAGGGGCAACGTGTAAATTGGTGGTGTCTCGGTTGTTCTCCATGACACGGCTTCCATGTTGCTCATGTTTGTGTCCTGGCATTCTGGCTGCGGTAGTAGGCCGTGGTTGCCAGGGGCAACGTGTAGTTTTGGTTGCTGGTATGTTCCCTTCTTATTGCATACTTCCCTCCTTCCCTGTCTGGTTCTCTTGGGGTTAACATATTGACCTGGGTGTGGTCACTAGGTGCTTTTATTCTGTTGTTGTTAGCCTGGTGGGTTAGTTGTGCTCCAGCCTCCGTTGGTGCTGGAGCTATGCACCTTTCCTGGGATTCCATCTGCCCAGTCCTTGTGGCCACTTAATATGTCATCGAGGTCTTCCCAAGGTCTTCTTATCCCCTTCCCTTATCCCGGTTATGTGGTGTGTGGTTTATGTTCTGGGTGGGTGTTTGGTCTGTGACTGCCATGTGTCTTCTGACATGGAGTCCAGACATTCCCTGTATGTATGTGCCTTCGGTGAGAGGGCTCCAGGGTTCCCCGGAGGGGGAACAGCGATACTGTGAGTTGTTGCCGGTGAGCTGGTTCCTGGGTTTGTTGTGTGTACTGAGTCCTGTTAGGTGTTCGGGTTCCAGTACATGTGCCTGGGCTCCAGTCTTTGGTGTATGGACTGCTGGTGCTTCTATCAGCAGTATCAGCAGGTAAGTTGCCAGGTGCACCGGGACCATCCTGGAGGTGCAGCCAGTGAGTTCTGGATAAGTGCATCCCTACCATCTGGGGCTCTGTGAAGAACGGGGCTCACTGGGTTTCTGCCCTCTGGGTTTGGTTTCTGGTATTTCCGGTGCACTTGGTTGGTTCAGTGGTTTTCCTTGCCACTGGCTTCTTACCTGCTAATCGGTCTTCATCTCACTGTAGTGTTTCGGTGTGTGCTCGGTGTGGTGTTCCCCTCCCACACCATAGCGTGACACACAGTGGGCTGATCTGAGGTATGATGGGGGCACAATGGGCTGATCTGAGGTCTGATGGGGCAAAGTTGGCTGAGCTGAGGTCTGATAGGGGCACAGTGGGCTGATATGAGGTCTGATGGGGGCACAGTGAGCTGATCTGAGGTCTGATGGGGCAAAGTTGGCTGATCTAAGGTCTTATAAGGGCACAGTGGGCTGATATGAGGCACAGTAGGCTTATCTGAGGTCTGATGGGGGCACAGTGGGCTGATCTGAGGTCTGATGGGAGCACAGTAGGCTGATATGGGGGCTGATGGGCTGATCCGAGGTTTGATGGGGGCTGAGTGGGCTGATATGGCGGCTGAGTGGGCTGATTGGCAGATTTGAGGTCTGATGGGGGCTGAGTGGGCTGATCTGAGGTCTGATGGGGCTGAGTGGGCTGATATGGGGGCTGATGGGGGTCTGATGTGATGTCCTGAAATTTATGGGGGGGTCTGATATGAGGTCTGATGAAAAATATTTTTTTCTTATTTTCTTACTCTAAAATCTGGGGTGCGTCTTATCATCGGGTACATCTTATAATGTGAAAAATACTGTAATTCTCCTTCCAAAAGTTCGAAAGTACTGAATATCCTCATATTACATGCCTGTGAATGAGATATGCATGTATAGCAGAAATGAGCTAATTTCTTGAAATTAATTTTAGGTGTGATTCACAAATTTTTTTAAAAAAATTTGATTCAGGGATCATTCTACCCAAAACAAAGTTACTATTAAAGCTGAGAGAGAGAGACCGACACCTAATACTTTACTTAAAAATAAATAGACAAGCTACCTTATTTTTTGCTTTATAAGACGCACTCCCCACCCCCCAAAAGTAGGAGGGAAATGGCTGTGCATCTTTTAAAGCGAATACGAGTGAACGCTTCCATTATGGAAGAGCTCACTAGTATGTATTAGGTGCCGGAAGCGGGGAAACATACTCACCCTCCCGCACTGCAGCTCCACTCCGGGTCCGGTGCTCTTCTGTCTTCTCCTGCCGGCGCTGCACTGGCTGGACTGCGTACAGCGTCAGGATGTAGTTCGCGCACTATGACCTGACGCTACACGCAGTCAGGTGACAGTGCAGCGCCAGCAGGAGAAGACAGAGGAGTGCCGGACCCGGAGCGGAGCCACGGCGCAGAAGAGGTGAGAGAGTTTTATTATTATTATTATTTTATTGAGGTCTGATGGGGCAGAGTGTGCTCATATGGGGCACAGTGGGCTGATATGGGGGCACAGTGGGCTAATCTGAGGTATGATGTGGGCACAATGGGCTGATCTGAGGTCTGATGGGGGCACAGTGGGCTGATCTGAGGTCTGATGGGGGCACAGTGGGCTGATCTGAGGTATGATGGGGGCATAGTGGGCAGATTTGAGGTCTGATGGGGGCTGAGTGGGCTGATCTGAGGTCTGATAGGGGCTGAGTGGGCTGATATGGGGGCTGAGTGGGCTTGATATGGCGGCTGAGTGGGCTGATTGGCAGATTTGAGGTCTGATGGGGGCTGAGTGGGCTGATCTGAGGTCTGATGGGGGCTGAGTGGGCTGATATGGGGGCTGATGGGGGTCTGATGTGATGTCCTGAAATTTATGGGGGGTCTGATATGAGGTCTGATGAAAAATATTTTTTCTTATTTTCTTACTGTAAAATCTGGGGTGCGTCTTATCATCGGGTGCATCTTGTAATTTGAAAAATACGGTAATTCTCCTTCCAAAAGTTCGAAAGTACTGAATATCCTCATATTACATGTCTGTGAATGAGCTATGCATGTATAGCAGAAATTAGCTAATTTCTTGAAATTAATTTTAGGTGTGATTCACAAAATTTTTACAAAAATTTGATTCAGGGATCATTCTACCCAAAACAAAGTTACTATTAAAGCTGAGAGAGACAGACACCTAATACTTTACTTAAAAATAAATACACAAGCTACCGTATTTTTGCTTTATAAGATGCACTTTTTTCCCCAAAAAAATAGGAGGGAAATTGCCTTGCGTCTTATAAAGCGAATACTAGTGAACGCTTCAATTATGGAAGCGCTCACTAGTATGTATTAGGTGCCGGGAGCGGGGAAACATACTCACCCTCCCGCACTGCAGCTCCGCTCCAGGTTCAGCGCTCTTCTGTCTTCTCCTGCCGGCGCTGCACTGGCTGGACCACGTACAGCGTCAGGATGTAGTTTGCGCATTATGACCTGACGCTGCACGCAGGAAGACAGAGGAGTTCCAGACCCGGAGTGGAGCCACGGCGCAGAAGAGGTGAGAGAGTTTTTTATTTTATTCTGAGGTCTGATGGGGGCAGAGTGTGCTCATATGGGGGCACAGTGGGCTGATATGGGGGCACAGTGGGCTAATCTGAGGTATGATGGGGCACAATGGGCTGCTCTGAGGTCTGATGGGGGCACAGTGGGCTGATCTGAGGTATGATGGGGGCACAGTGGGCTTATCTGAAGTCTGATAGGGGCACAGTAGTCTGATATGAGGACACAGTGGGCTGATCTGAGGTCTGATGGGGGCACAGTGGGCTAATCTGAGGTCTGATGGGGGCACAATGGGCTGATATGGGGGCTGATGGGCTGATCTGAGGTCTGATGGGGGCTGAGTGGGCTGATAGGGGGCTGAGTGGGCTGATATGGCGGCTGAGTGGGCTGATTGGCAGGTTCAGCGCAGCGCCATAATGGAAGCGTTCCCTCCTACTTTTTGGGGAAAAAGTGCATCTTATAAAGCAAAAAATACGGTAGTTTGTGCATTTATTTTTAAGTAAAGTATTAGGTGTCGGTCTCTCTCTCTCAGCTTTAATAGTAACTTTGTTTTGGGTAGAATGATCCCTGAATCAAATTTCTGTAAAAATTTTGTGAATCACACCTAAAATTTATTTCAAGAAATTAGCTCATTTCTGCTATATATCATATAAGTTTTTTTTCCAACGCTAGTCATCTTATGCCATATATCTTGAGGATATGTCAAACCAAGAAGAAAGCTAAGGATGGACATATCTGTATATATTCTGTACATTTATTTTTTCTATATAAGTGTAGGAAGGTTGTGCTTCTTTAATTTAGATTACTTGCTCATGTAAAGTTTGGATAATGTAATGGTATTACAGAAGCAGGGTTCACAGGTTAGGATCTAGCAATAAGCTACAGCTCCTGTAACATAAAAGACATTTAGTTGGTCCTTTCATGGAGTTGATACAGTAGTGTTGGGATGGGGAGTACTCCTGAACAACATGTTCAAGGGAAAAATAGCCTGATCTGCCATAATTGATGGGAGGCGTTTACTTGTTAGACCCAGATGCCATCCGGGGCGGGGGCACTAATGTGTTGATACCTTGCATCACCTATGTAGGATGAGGGCTGATACATATTGACTAGGTCTAGCTCTGTTCCCACCAGTGGAGACATGCATTAAGGCAGGGGTGAATTGCTCTCTTTCCTTTGAGTGACTCATGAGGGAGAGGGTCTGCAGTAAGGCCTTTCACACTAGCGTTAGCACGGATCCGGCACCTAAAGGGTGCCAACGGATCCGTGCTGACGCTGATACATGTGTGGAGCCGGAGCAGCGCTCCGGCCCCACACATGTTGACAGAAATACATACATACAGACATACACACACAAACACATACATACATACACATACATACTCATATACTCCAGCCCGGGACATCGGCAGCACGTCTTCACGCGCCTCCTGCGCGCAGTGATGACGATTCCCCACAGTGCCCTCTGCTGGGCGCAGTGGGGAAACGTCATAGCTGCGCGCAGGAGGCGAATGAAGACATGCTGCCGGCGTCCCTGCCTGGAGTATGTGAGTATGTATGTGTATGTCTGTATGTCTGTATGTATGTATTTCTGTGTAGCTGGATCCAGAATGACCGCCCATTGCAAGTCAATGGAGGACAGATCCGGATTACTGGTGTGTCACACCAAACGGATCCGTCCCCATTGACTTGCATTGGGGGTCATTCCGGATCCGGCTTGGTGCGGATGCCTGGACCGGAGAGAAAACCGCAGCATGCTGCGGTTTGTTCTCCGGTCTGAAGACGGAACGGAATGCTTTCAGGAGCATTCCGTTGTCTTCAGTTCAGTTTTGTGCCCATTGACAATGAATGGGGACAAAACTGAAGCGTTTTATTCCGGTATTGAGCCCCTATGACGGAGCTCAATACTGGAATAAAAAACGCTAGTGTGAAAGTAGCCTTAGTGATGTTGAGTCTTCTGATTAGCAGAAAAGAGCTGACACAATGTTTCAAGTGCCTGGTGAGACTTCTGTGTGGAACAGAATAGTGTGTGACAGTACTGGTCAATAGTTGAGTCAGCATGACTGTTCCTGTGTTGTGTGGTCCACCAGGAGTTAAAAGTATTTGTGCCACTCAGATTTTGGGGCTGAATTACCTTATTTAAGTTCTGTATATAGTGAAGTTGGTTATACAAGTAAAGAGTTATCTGCTGCATGATTGACTGGTGAGTTAGTGGCAGGCCTGCACATTTGAGCCTTATATAAGCACAAGTATGACCCATCTTGTTACACTGTTAAAATGGTAACATTATATTGGTATCAGTAGATAGTTGATAGTTTTGGGGATTGCCTCAGTATTTCTTGCTACAAATAACTTTAGCTTATGGTCGTATAGAAATTGTTATTGCAGGTTCAGTTGCAATAAAAAGTATTTCAATTACTTTTGAATTACTTTACTTTTGAATTACCTTGATTTCTCTGTTGATTACTAAGGAAATATGCCTGGATTGTTATCTAGGTCACAATTATAAAAACAATCCAACTAAACTAGTTACATATACAGTTATATAATTTGTGTATTTTATTGAGCACATTAAGTAAACATCTATGGTACAGGGAGAAAAAGTGAAACCTTGAATTTAATACTTAGATTTCTTTTTAGCAGCAGTCACCTCAAGCAAACATTCCCCATAGCAACAAGCAAGATTTACCTACTATTAAAGATGCATTTTGCACACTTCTTCCTGCAAATGTGTTTCAGGTTTATTTTTCAATATTTCTGGGATTCCTTGCATGCACACACAGTCCTCTTCAAGTCATGTAACTACATCTTAGTATGGTTTAACTCTTTCAGTACCGGCCCACTTTTCACCTCAAATCCCAGGTCGTTTTTTGCAAATCTGACATGTGTCAATTTATGCGGTAATAACTTTGGAACACTTTTACTTATCCAGGCCATTCTAAGATTGTTTTCTCGTCACATATTGTGCTTCACGATAGTAGTAAATTTGTGGCAAATTATTTCATTTTTATTTATAAAAATGATACAAAATTTAGCAAAAATTTCGAAAAATTTGCAAATTTCAAAATTTCAATTTCTCTACTTTTAAAATACATAGTAATACCTCCAAAAATAGTTATTATTTTACATTTCCCATATGTATACTTTATGTTGGCATTAGAGATGAGCGAGCATACTCGTCCGAGCTTGGTGCTCGTTCGAGTATTACGGTACTCGTAAGTGCTCGCTGCTCGGACGAGTATCTCGCCATGCTCGAGGAAATGGCAACTTCTGCATTGTGCATTTTTGGCGCCTATAAACTCAGCCAATGACAAGCCAGGAGACTCTGCGGTACACCCAGCATCACATGGGGCCCTTACATGTCGATAGCAGGGGTTGGCTGGCCTGATCAGGTGACCCTGGAATATACTAGTGACTGCCCGCGGTGCTCGGCTCAGATGCTGTCTGGATGTCGTTAGGGATAGAGCTGCTGCGTTTCAGAGAGAGTGTTAGGGCCTTTGTTAGGCAGGAGTGATCTCACAAGAACCCAACAGCCCTTCTAAGGGCTACAAGACATTTTTTTTTTGGTCTCCTGGCTTGGCTGGCTGGCACTAGTAGTGCAGCTATCGCCATATATAACCCTTTTTTTTTTTATTGTTATATCTCAGTGATACAAATCCATTTCATACAGCTGTGTGGAACCATTCTGTGTGTCACAGTTCAGCTGTCCACTCACTATAATCAGTATTTTCTGTCCAGGTGACACATTCTGTACGTCACTTAATTAAACAAGGTCTTTTGCTCTCACTCATACAGCTAGATCACAAAAATCTCTGTGCGACATTTGTCTGGGTTGCAGCCAAAATAGCCACCGTCAGCAGGGGCTGAGTTAGCTCTCTGATAGTTTCTGCACGTCACGTTAAAAAAAAAAAAAAACTAAAAAAAATATATATAAAAAAATATATAAAAAAAATAGTTTGTTTGTTGTTTTAGCTCAGTGTTACAAATCCATTTCACACAGCTGCGTGGAACCATTCTGTGTGTCACAGTTCAGCTGTCCACTCACTACAATACGTATTTTCTGTCCAGGTGACACATTCTGTACGTCACTTAATTAAACAAAGTCTTTTGCTCTCACTTTTACAGCTAGATTACAAAAATCTCTGTGCGACATTTGTCTGGGTTGCAACTAAGCAGACCAAGTCTGCCTAATCTAATAGTTTCCGTGTAATTGCTCCATAGTGCACGGTACGTAATAACATACATAATTTTGATCTAACTTATCAACCTATATATTTACTTGTTCAGACTGAACAAGTTTGTGGGTTTCAGTGCAGCAGGCCCATTTATTTTATTTTTTTTATATAATACACTTATATACAGAAAATGTTGAACCCCAGGGCTAAGGGTCGAGGATGTGGGCGTGGGCATTCAATTACTGCAGGGGGCAGAGGCCGTGGTCCTGGGCAGGGTGAGACAGTACCTGCTGATGAGGGAGCAGGGGAACGCCGCAGAGCTACACTCCCTAGCTTCATGTCTCAACTTACAGGGACACGTGGTAGAGGACTGTTGAAACCACAACAGCGCGAACAGCTGATGTCGTGGACTGCGGACAATGCTTCAAGTAATTTGTCCACCAGTCAGTCTTCCACGCAGTTCACCCACGTTACCCAAGGGAGCACTCCTCTGGCTCCTCCACCTCAACCTCCTTCCCCCCAGTCTGCCCCCTCCCAGGAAAATTTGGAATGCGATCCGGCATACTCTCAGGAACTGTTTTCTGGACCCTTCCCAGAGTCACAAACCACTTCTCAGGTTGCTGCTGACCTCGTTCCTGATGCCCAAGTTTTCCAACTGTCGCAGTCTGTGGGTGATGATGATGATGATGAGTGGAAGAAGTTTGTAAAGAGGTGTCGGACGATGAGGAGACACGGTTGTCAGACAGTGGTGAAGTTATTGTCAGGGTAGGAAGTCCGAGGGGGAAGCAGACTGAGGAATCGGAGGATGACGAGGTGACTGACCCAAGCTGGGTTGATAAGCCGAGTGAAGACAGTGCTTCTGAGGTGGAGGCGAGTGCTGCACCAGAACAGGTTGTAGAGGCAGTGGTGTGGCCAGAGG
>ONZH01006778.1:0-120652 GCA_900303285.1 Rhinella marina | reverse complement strand
CTCCAGCTGTGTCTCCTCCTCCTCCTTCTAGTCATCATCATCCTCATTAAAATCCTCCTCCTCCCCCTCTCCTCTAACTGAAGCTCCTCATCCTCCACCTGCTCCGCAAGGGAACTTTGGCGTTGGGGCTCCCCTACAGTGACAGCATGGCGGGTATACAAATAGCCAGGATTTCCTTCCCCCATTGCCCCCTTCTGCATGAGCGTGAGTGTCTTTTCCAGCACAAATACTATTGAAATTATGTCGTTCATACCGCAGCTGTCCCGGCTGACCAATTTGGTGGCTTCTTCTAAGGGCCTTAGAACAGTGCAGGCATCTCGGACCAGCCTCCACTGCTGGAAATCAAAGCCGCACCTGCTCCCTATGCTGGAAGATTCTGGCTGCTGCTGGACAAAATCGTCCACTGCTCTACGCTGCTCTAGGGGTCGCTGCAACATATGAAGAGTGGAATTCCACCGGGTCGGCACGTCACCTGTTAAGCGGTGTGGCGGAAGACCGTTTTGACGCTGCAGTTCCACCAGAGCGTGGCGAGATACATATGAATGGCTGAAATGAGTGCAAAGCTTTTGCGACTTTGCCAGCACTGTGCGCAGGCCAGTGAATGTTTTTAGAAATCTCTGCACCACTAGATTTAGGACATGTGCCATACAGGGAGCATGCGTGAATTGACCCAGGTTCAGCGCTGCCACTATATTTGTCCCATTGTCACTCACTACCTTGCCCACTTCCAGCTGCCGTGGAGTCAGCCAGCGTGCTATTTGCTGCTTCATGTAATGCTGCAAGCGCTGGCCTGTGTGGCTGCTACTGCCAAGACAAAATAAGTCTAACACTGCATGGCAGCGTTTCACCTGGCACATGTGATATGAAGGAGCGGGGGTAACTCAATGCCCTGACGCTCCAGCAGGTGGACTGCCTGTGGAGGTGGAAGTGGATAGTTGTTGGGTGGTCTGCTGCAATCCTGGCTGGAAAGCGCGTGGAGGTGCCAACAGCAATCGACCCGGTTGCTGGGGGGGTTCCTGCCTTGCTGCCACTAAATACATTCAGCCAGTGGGCAGTAAAGGACATGTATTGCTCCTGGCCGTAAGCACTGCTCCAGGTGTCCACCGTGACGTGCACCGTGGTGCAGAGAGACAGCTGCAGGGAGTGTCCAATATAGTCAGCCACGTGGAAGTAAAGGGCGGGGATAGCTTTGTTGGAGAAGTAATGCCGGCTAGAGACCTGCCAGCATGGCCTGAGCGCAAGCCATTAGCTCCATAAAAGCTGGGCAGTCAACCAGCTGGTACGGCAGAGACTGCACAGCCAGCAACTTTGTCAGGTGACCATTCAGTTTGAGCACTGTCGGATTACTTGTGGCATAAAACTGCTTCCTGGCCACGCACTCGGCAATGGACGGCTGCCGAATGAGAAGAGGTGGAGAAATGCACGCACTGGGTGACGATGAGGTGGATGTACTAGTTACACCCCGGGGTGCGGGCTGAGCTATGGCCCTGGATGCGGCCTGCCTGACAGAAGGGACTCCGGGAGAAGTAACCAGCTCTTTAGTATTATGGGCTGCTCTAAATTGCTGGCATGACGCCGCTTCAGATGGTTCCACAGAGCAGTGGTCCCAACATTTGTGGCTTTCCCACGGCTCAATTTGTGTTTACACAAATTATACGTGGCCATACTTCTATCCCCCGGCAGAGTGGTGAAATACTTCCACACACCCGACGTGCGCCCTCCACAGCTGGCCAAGCTTGTAGCCCTTGCACGCTTACACCCTGGTGCCGGCCCCACTATATTTGGGGTCTCGCTAGTTCCCAGGTAAGCACTAGCCCTGGGCCTAACTTGCCTCTGCCCTCTGTTGCTGCAACTACTACTACCACCCTCCTCCTCATCAAATCCTCCTCACCAGCCCAATCCGCTTCCCAGGTCCTCCGGTCTAACACATCAGATTCATCATCAGACTCCTCCACAACACATTTTTCGGAATGCAAATTAGGCTGTTCCCCACCAACCGACAATTCCGGGCAGTCCAAACTCTGGCTTCCCTCTAAGAAATCCTCAGGGAGGCTGTCCTCTATAACCGCCGGATTATACGGTAGGCTTCGGTGCCTTTTTTTTTATAATTTGCAGAAGGGACACCACTAGGAGGGAGCACTGAAGCCCGAGAGGTGGCAGAAAATGACGGGGTTTGCTGGATTGGAATGGTGGAACAGGACAAGTCTGACCCCTGGCTACATATGGATACTGTATCAGCAGATGACAACAGATCATCCGGCTGAGACTGAGATGAGCGTGCCATCCACTCCACTACCTCATCCACTTTCTCCTCCACTACAATTTTGCACCTTGGTGGGTTAGCCTGGTGGAACAACGGCCAAGTATTGCGAATACTACTAGTAGATACTCCGGCTACAGATCCTTTGGCAGTGCTGCCCTGTGCCACCTTCTCCTTTTTTTTTGAGCTCGAGGTCTGGCTGGAAGTGGACCCCTTTTGCTTATCCATTCCAGACTTTTTCACTTGACTCTGTGGCCCTGCAGCTGGTCTTTGTCTTTGTCCCTGTCTCTCTCCCTGTCTCTCTCTCCCTGCCTGATTAATTACTAGCCCTGCAATATCCCTGATGTGTAATATGGATTCCCTGTCTCTCCCTATCTCTCCCTGTCTCTCTCTCCCTGCCTGATTACTAGCCCTGAACTGGCCATGCACTTGCCCTGCAGGATCCCTGATATGTGTAATATGGATTCCCAGAGCAATTACACCAAATTTTCACAAAACAGGTCTCAGAGTCTCAGAACTTCACACACAGTGCTTCTGCTCGTCTCAGCAGTCGCAGCAGAAGTGAAGCGTCACTGGCTTACCGAGCCTGAGCCATTCAGAGCAAGCCCTGCCCACTAGGTCAGGTGACCGCTTTGTTCCTGGGCTTTTTCGCAGGGCTGTGGAGTCGGTAAGCCAAAGCCCCGACTCCGACTCCTCAATTTCCCCTGACTCCGACTCCCGGCTCCGACTCCCTCATACATGGAGCATGTTTAAGTGATAAGTGATAACTTGATAACAAATTTACATAAAATCAATAGTACAGATAAGTCATGACAAAAACAGTTTGTAATCTATCAGGCTTCTCTGGGTACAGCTCACTAAGGGCCTGATCAGAGGCGTAGCTAGATGTTTAGCACATAGGGGGGTGAAACATACTTGAGTGGGCCCCCCCACTTATTGGCTTCCCAAACCCACGTTTCCAACTTCACAGGCACATACTACTAGTTGTGGTTATAATACTGTATTAGCAAGATGACTATATAAACTGCTAGATCATCTATGCTGTTAAGTACAGTACAATAGACTTTCTACATACCCTACTCTAAATACTCTACCACATAATGCAGTAAAATATAGGATTATTAGGAGTAAAAAAGGGGACTCCTATGTTAAAGGAAATCTGTCCCCAGCTTTTACATCACTAAACTAACAGTCCCCTCAAGCATTGACTCTTTTATGTTAAAACTCGCTCGTTTACCTATTAAAAATTGTCTCCAAAGTCATATGCAAATGAGCTGAGAAGAGTCACTTTATGTATGAGATGAGTCACGCTAAGAGGATGGAAGGTCACTTCAGAGGCCCTTATCCTGGCCTCTATAGCCCAGAGAACCATGTTTTTGGTTTCATTTTAAATACGAGCAGCTTCAGATTTCAAATTATATCATGTGGATCTGTGTACTATAAAACCAGAGATACAGGCGGGAAACTGAGTTTTTATCTGCAGCTCTGGGACACTAGACACTAGCAGCCAGAAAGGATAAAATGGCGCGAGGGACAGGGAGGAGGAGTTACGTCACGGCGTGCTCAGGTCATCACGCCGTGACAGACAGCTTAGGGCAGAAAAGCGAGCGGACGGAGGTGCAGTATGACGCTGTGACAGAAGCTAAAGTTCACAGCATCATGCCACAGCTCAGTCCACTCGCATTACACCACTGTTGTGATGGTGCAGGAGAGCACTGTCGGACCTGGCAGAGAAACGATTGGATGGAGGTGCGGCATGACGCTGTGACAGTAGATTAGTTCACAGCATCATGCTGCAGCTTTCCTGTTGCAACAGTGCTATCACTGCACCTTCACTACAGCGGACGGAGGTGCGGACTGACGATAGATTAGTAGATCATGCCACTCCTCTGTCCGCTCGCTTAACACCACTTGTCACAGCCAGCGGACGGAAGTGTGGAATGATCTACTAATCTATCGTCAGTCCGCTGTAGTAGAGAGGAGATCACTGTGGACACAGCGTCATGCTCCTCCCCACCGCCTACTAACCCTTCCGGTTCTCTCTGCAACAGCCTGGGACGTGGTGCTTCTCAAGTGTGCAGGGTCGGACTGGGACTAAAAAGCAGCCGTGGCACAAACCCTCTGCCAGCCCACATAAAAATTGCCAATTTTCGCAAGACTGGAGTATATCAGTAAGGGTGGGTTCACACTGAAAGCATATGCGTTTTCACCAAAACGCTTGCGTTTGGTTGATAGAAACATGTGTTTAGCGTTGTTAATCATTATCATTAATATTTTTGCCATTTTTTTTAATCTTTTGGGTGATTGTCTTAGGTAGGGTGTCATTTTTTGCGGGAAGAGATGATGGTTTGATTGGCACTATTTTGGGGTACATACGTCTTTTTGATCGCTTGGAATTACACTTTTTGTGATGTAAGGTGACCAAAAAATGGCATTTTCTCTCAGTTTTCTTTTACATTTTTTTTACGGCGTTCACCTGTGGTGGTAGATCATGTGATATTTTCATAGAGCACTTTGTGACGGATGTGGCGATATCTAATATGTGTGTTTTTTATTTTTTATTTTTTTAAAAAAACATTATTATATGGTGAGGGGGCGTTTTTTCTTTTTTTATTACTTCAAACTTTATTTTTTTAATTATTAAAAAAACACTTTTTTTTACTTTTTACATTTGTCCCACTGTGGGACTTCACGTTTTCAGGGTTTGATCCCTGTTCAATTCAGTACAATACTTTCTGTATTGTACTGAATTAAACTGTCAGCGTCTCACTGTGTGAGACGCTGGCAGGTTGCCTAGGAGACCCAGCCTCCAGGCTGGATCCCCTAGGCTTCCATACATGGCAGACACCGATGCCTGTGTAAGGCATCGGCGCTGCCATGGCAACCATCGGCCCCCTGCCAGTGCAGAGCTGGAGGCCGATGGGGTCAGAGGGAGCTCCCTCCCTCTCTCAGACCCCACACATGCCGCGTTCAGCGCTGACCACGGCATGTGAAGGGTTAATCCGCCAGCATCACCGCGCACAACGATGCCGGCGAATGCAGCAGGGGCCCGGCTATTGGCAATAATATCCCTGCACCCGCCCGATCATGTCACATACATGCACGTGAGGATGCGGCAATTAGCGGGGAGTGAAAAATGAAAACGCAAAAATGGAAAATCTCAGGGTCCTCTAAGGGTTAAGGCATTTAGGAGACTATGAAGAACAAATATATCACCAAACAAATTTTCACAGATAGATACATAGAGCGCAGCAGTTGCCATAACCGCCAGGTTTCTGAGATCAGCAGTAATGCCGATCGTGCACATTTATCCCCTCAGATGCCATAGTCAAATGTGACCATGGCATCTGGGAGCACTGAAATCAGGAGCTGCAAGCTTCTCAGCGCAGGCCACCTTTCTCTAGCTGAGCTTAGGAAAGCGGCGTATACTAGTAATAAAAACAGAAAAATTACAGGGAGCTGAAGGGGTTAATTTATTGTTACCAACATAAACGTTGTGACCACTTTTTATCCAGAATATGTGAGTCCAGAGCAGTGTTTAATTAAGTTATAGGTATGTATTGGGATGGGTGTCCTGAGAAAAATAATCATACAGCTTTTCTAATAATCAGTAGCTTTTTAGACTCTATGCAAGTGTGTGATTAACCTTGATCTACTTGTAACGAGATGTGCTAGAATGGAATTTGTAGAACAGTCCTGAAATGGTCATTCTGACTTTAGACGTTTGATATATTAGGTCTTCTGTAGATAAGGTAGCAAGATGAGGGAGAGAGAGGTCTCACATTAGCCAAAGCAATTCTTGTAGCTCAGTTATGCATTTAACTCCTGATGTTACTGTGTAAAGGGACACTAATCCCTGAAAAACAAGATAAATGAAGCATAATGCACTCAAAAAGTTTGTTTGTAGCCCTTTCTTCATGGACATCTGCAAACTGATGCAGAAAGCAGTTAAACAAATATCCTGAAGTCAGGAGTACACCGCCAATGACGCAATGGCCTCAGTCATCACCACAAAACGACAAGTGGGGGCGGTGACAGGGCCGTGGGAAATGAGTGATTCCAGGATGGTGATGAAGTTGAATGCTGTGGCAGGGTATGGAGGCGGCATCTCCCTGCCCTTCTGTTCCCTCTGATAGGCTACAGGTACAGATAGGCCTGAAGCCTATCAGAGGACAGTGCAGGCAGCGTGATGACATCATCAACATCTCACTGCCTGAGCCGGGCAGCATACATATCGTTGACAGCCACATGGAGGTATTATAGTAGCCACATGGAGGTATTATAGTTTTTATTATTTTTATTTGGCAGCATGTTGTTGGGCCACTATGCAGGGAATTTTTATAACTAGGGAGCACTATAGGGATATTGGCTCTACTGGGGGCAATAAAAGGGAGTATATTTTGTGCTGGGGACACTGAAAAGAGCTATGTTTTGTTCTGGCACAAAGAAGGGGAACTTTTTGTATTGCCACACATAAGGGGGGCACATTACCTGTGTTGCGTCTGCATTATAACGTGACTGTATCCTATATACCTGACATCCGTTGCTATTTTTTCTGCCGTTAATCAAGGCGACATTATCTGTGTTGCGTCTGCATTATAACGTGACTGTATCCTATATACCTGACATCCATTGCTATTTTTTCTGCCGCTAATCAAGGCGACATTATCTGTGTTGCATCTGCATTATAACGTGACTGTATTCTATATACCTAACATCCGTTGCTATTTTTTCTGCCGTTAATCAAGGCGACATTATCTGTGTTGCGTCTGCATTATAACGTGACTGTATCCTATATACCTGACATCCATTGCTATTTTTTCTGCCGCTAATCAAGGCGACATTATCTGTGTTGCATCTGCATTATAACATGACTGTATTCTATATACCTAACATCCGTTGCTATTTTTTTCTGCCGTTAATCAAGGCGACATTATCTGTGTTGCATCAGTATTATAACTTGACTGTATCCTATGTACCTGACATCCGTTGCTATTTCTTCTGCCGTTAATCAAGGCGACATTATCTGTGTTGCGTCTGCATTATAACGTGACTGTATCCTATATACCTGACATCCGTTGCTATTTTTTCTGCCGTTAATCAAGGCGACATTACCTGTGTTGTGTCTGCATTATAACGTTACTGTATCCTATATACCTGACATCCGTTCCGATTTTTTTCTGCTGCTAATCAAGGCGACATTACCTGTGTTGCGTCTGCATTATAACGTTTCTGCATAGGCTTTATAAGTGTAGGAGTCCCACGACATGAACAATTGTACCACAATGTGAATGAGGCCCTCCTTTATGTGATATACCGGTTGTATCGGAGTGCCTCTTCCTTGTAATTTTTGGCAGCACTTGCGCTTTACGTACGAGTAAATATGTTTCCTAACAATATTTCCTCTAAAATCAATGTTATCTTCGGTTTTGGGGGTATTCTTGTCATTCCGTAAAAGTGTCGGACAACATCATTAATAGCAGCGACTTTGGAGTCCAAGATGCATCCAGACATCCTCCCCATGCTGTTCCCAAACCATTTGAGTGGTGTTTCCACCATTTTCTGACCTTTCCCTATGAACCAGACACCCTCCCCTCTTCAGAGCAGGGGGTGCCTGGTTTAGTGCTCAGTTTCTCCCATTGACTCCCACCTAGTGTTCGGACAGAGAACCTGAGCATCACGGCGCTCGATCAACACTAGTTGTGAGTGCGGAGGGTGTGGAACCAGACCCCGACAAGATAGCTGCAGTACAAAGCTGACCAGCTCCTAAGACAGTCAAAGAAGTCAAGAGCTTTCTTGGATTTGCAAGTTACTGCCGGAGATTTATCCCTCACTTCGCTCAAATTGCGGAGCCTATCCAGGAGCTTTTGAAGGGTCATCCTAAAGGCTGTCAGAATGCTAAGATACCGGTAGAGTGGAATGAAGAGAGAGAAGCCACTTTCGAACTGCTAAAGGGGTTTTCTGAGTTATATATATTGATGACCTATCCTCAGGATAGGTCATCAATATCAGATCGGCGGGGTCCGACACCCGGCACCCCCGCCGATCAGCTTTTGAAGAGGAGGCGCGCGCCGTATCAGCGCTGCCTCCTCTTCACTGTTTACATGCTGGCCGACACGGGGGTAGTGGTGAGTAGGTGTAATTACACCTCACAGCCCCATTCATTTCTATGGGAAGAATCGCTTCCATAGACTTGTATGGGAGCGATTCTTCCCATTGAAATGAATGGGGCAGTTAGATGTAATGACACCTACTCACGACTACCCCCGTGTCAGCCAGCATGTAAACAATGAAGAGGAGGCAGCGCTGGTACGCCGTGCGCCTCCTCTTCAAACAGCTGATCTGCGGGGGTGCCGGGTGTCGGACCCCCGCCGATCTGATATTGATGGCCTATCCTGAGGATAAGTCATCAATATATATAACTCGGAGAACCCCTTTAAAAGAAAAACTCACAGAGCCACCGGTTCTGGGCTACCCTGACTATAGCCTGCCATTCAGCCTCTATACTGACGCCAGCAAGAAAGGTTTAGGAGCCGTACTATCTCAGACACAAGCTGGAACTGAATGAGCCATCGCCTATGCCAGCAGGTCTTTACAAGAGAGCGGAATGACCAGAATGATAGCTCTTTCAAACTGGAATTCCTAACCTTGGTATGGGCTGTAACTGAGAAGTTTAAGGATTATCTGGTGGCCATGCCTTTCACTGTCTACATTGATAATAATCCACTGGCTCACGTAAACACTGCGCATCTTGGAGCTCTGGAGCAAAGATGGGCCTCTAGATTGGCAAACTTCAACTTCACCATCAAGTACCAGACCGGAAAAACTGATGACAATGCCGATGCCTTGTCCAGGCTACCTGCCCAAAAAGAACTGATTTGCAAAGATGAACAATGGGAAGATGTGGAAATGCCCATATTGTACTCCCATTTTGCCTGGCAGGAAGCCCTACACACTAGGCATAAGGCCTCCAAAGCCACTAGTTCTCCAAAGACCGGTGATCCCAGACCTCCGGTTGAGAAAGAGCTCTGGCTCAAACTGCAAGCAGAGAGTAGTCATAGGAACTGTTGGATTATTTTTCCAGTGGGCGCGTACCGGAGAGAATCCGGCAGCAGAAAGCTAGTTTGCCTCTGGCGACAACGGAAACTACTCTTCCTACAAAGAGGTCTTCTCCTCAGGAGAACGGTTAATCCAGTCACCTGTGAGCGCCTCCATCAGATAGTAGTGCCTCGAAAAGATGCTAAGATGGTAATGGACATGTACCATAACCATGGGACTCAAAAGACAGAAGCCACCATCAGACGGCGTTTCTACTGGACTGACATGAGAAGTGATATTGAAGCCTGGTGCCGGGAGTATCCCACCTGTGCTGTGGCCAGAGGAGAAAGACATGATCAGTGAGCCCTCCTTTATCCAATAGTGAGTAGGACTCCTCTGGAAATCGTGGCTATCGACCATGTGAAACTGGAACCCAGCCGATCCGGATACACCTATGCAATGACAATCATCGACCACTACATCAAGTTCGTCGTGGCCGTTCCTGTAAAGGACTTAACTGCTAAAACTACAGCAGCTGCCATGTGGAAGAGTTTCATTTTGCCATATGGGTGTCCAGACAAAATACTCATTGATCAAGGATCCGCCTTTGAGTCACAGTTTTTCTATGAATTTTGTTCCCTATACAACTGCATATCACCCACAGGGGAATGGTCTGTGCGAAAAGATGAACCAGACGCTGATTAACATGCTCAAGGCTGTGCCACCTCACAAAAGGGCCGAGTGGCCGTTGCTTCTCCCTGAGCTAGTGTACCTGTACAATAACACAACTCATTGCTCTACTGGATACACCCCATACTATCTCATGTTCGGAAGACAGGGCCGTTTACCTGCCGACCTCGCCCTTGATGTCCCCGTGCCAGACTCTGAACCACTCCTTCCCCAATCTGAGTGGATAAAAGAGCATCAGAGACGCCTAGAAGATGCCAGAGAAATAGTGGACTCCAAAATAGAGAAGTGCCAGCAGAAACAAAAAGAGGACTTTGATTTACATGCTCATGCTGAACCCTTACAACCAGGAGACCAGGTCTGGTTCAAAAACAATCACCCAGTAAGCAAGCTGGATAGTTGCTGGGAACGTGAGCCATATATAGCTATCCCCTCATCAGAGGTCTATGAAATCCAGAGAGAGGGTAAAGGTATTCAGTGAGTACATCACAACAGGCTCAAAAAATGCCTGCAGGAACCTGTTCAGGAGCAACCAGGAGAAGTGGATGAGTCACCTGAGCTACCATTATCTGTAGAAACCGAGCCTCCAACAGAGTGGCCTTCCATGCTTGACCCCCTTCAGTGGTTTCTTCAGCCTCAAATCTGTGTCCTGATGCCAGTTTCGGAGACCACTGCGCCTATAGAGCCAAGGCTGGTTGCTGATCCTCCTTCACAAGTCCTGGACTCTACTTCCACCCCCAGAGACTCTGAACTGTCCTTGCGGAGATCCCAACGGACCACTAGAGGTCAGCCGCCTGCTCGTTATAGGGACTTTCAGCTGCAGCAGCGACCGAGAAGAAGACTCCCAGCCACTCCTGTAGGAGATCGCGTGTTGTGAGGAAAACTACCTATTTGAATTGCCTACTTGCCTTTCAGTTTTGCAACGTTACAAGCCAGCACCCAAAGAATAGACTCAAATGTGTACCTGAGCTTTTTGTGATTTCTACTGTTATATTTTTGCACTAATGTTTTTATATTTCAGCAACGTTCAAGCACTCTTGCCCATTGTGTGGACTCTTCTTTGGGTACAACAATGTGACCTCTTATGCACTTTTTGTATCGACTTGGCACTTTATATTGTTAGCCAAATAGTTAGCACCTTGTTCTACTGCTCATATGGACTGCCTCTGAGGACTCATAAGTATTAATGGTCCCGCTTTACCTTGTGTTAGTTTAGAAAGGTGTATGGTATTTGCATATGCCCTTAACCTTTTTCTCTCCACAGAATTGAGGGGGGAAGGAGCCAGTATGTCCTGTACTTTGGTTCATGTGCTGTCACTACACAGGGAGGACCAAGTTGTAGAGTCATAAGCAGGTCTAACACTGTCAAGGGTAACCCCGCTGCTATAGTGTTCTGAGGGAACAGCCCTCACGGAAGAATGGGAGCGAGAAGTAGTTCCGCCTCCTAGTTTAGTGTGTCCTACGGCATTGCGCGCCTGTCTTAAGAAATATGTGTAGCTACTTGTATAGTCATCAAGGTGACAAAGCGTAAAGCATTATAAGGCCTTAGTGCTTGGAATGGATTACAGGATGAAGCCACCCTTCTATTTATAAATACCCCTTATAATGTGTGACAATTATCAGATCAGACCCCCATATCAGATCCTCAAATCAAACCACCATATCAGATTCTCAGACCCCCATATCAGATCTGTAACCTATAGTTATGTTCCCAATGGGTACAATAAAACTATGGCCTTTAGTATTTATCCAAAATGTCAAATTTATTAAACAAAAATATCAAAAATACATGATTAAAAACATAAATAGGATAACAAAGATAAACAATGGGTATAACCACAAACGCTGGCCACTGGTCTCAATATCCCCAAAAAGAATGTAAACCTAAAAAAAAAAACTCTCAAGGGGGACCAGGTGGTGAGATAAATTAACAATATCTATTCACATGGATAGCCTGTACATAATTATACAATAATTTAAGGGGAATGTCCACCATAATCTAGAGATGAGCGAATCATTCAAAAAATTATTCGCCGAACATTCGCCGAACTTTTCCTAAGATTCGTATATTCGCCGAATAGATTCGTTGTATTTGCGTACAAAATATACGTTACTATGTGCTATTAGCGAACATTCGCGCACTAATAACGAACGTTCATTTAAAAAATGTACGCAACTTCTTAGAAGACGTACGCATGAGCGTACAAATCGCGTACAAATCCTCAGCGTACTATTGTCTACGCGATTACGTAATACACAGGCACGCACGACGAGAGGCCCTGATCCGGCTGATGGACACAGAGGATTACGATGGCACACACCGCCATCCAAACCAGCATAAGAAGCAGGTGATCCAGCAGGTGATCCAAGGACTGCGCCATCGTTTCCACACCGTGCGGACCCCGGGCCACATCCAGTGGAAATGGTCCGATCTGAAATTTAAATGCCCAAAGCGGCTTAATGAGATCCGCGCAGAGATACGGCAGGGTGAGTAACAAAATATTTGATAAGTAAAAACATGTAAAAAAAATTAGTGTACTGTATTGTATATATACCAGCAGTCACTGCCAATAATGAAAAAAGTATAGAAGGACAACGTGGTCGTGCGTAGAGATGAGCGAGTAGTATTCGTCCGAGCCGGTATTCGATCGAATACTAAGCTATTCGTCATACTCGATTTCGATCGAGTATAAAGGCGATGACGCACTTAAAATTCGTTTCCCCTCCCACCTTCCCTGGCGCTTTTTTTACACCAATCACTATGCAGGGGGGGTATGACAGGTCCTCGGAGCACGCTGGCATCGCGAGAACGGCGTCTACATGCATTGGCTGGAAAAACCATGTGACCTCGAATCATAAAAACTCAGCTCTTCCTGCTCGTTCGCATATGCTGCATGAAAGTAGTCAGGGACAGAGGCCCGAGAAGGGAGAGACCGGCTTTAGCTGTATGAAAGTCAGGCAGGACCCCAAAAGTATATAACAGAAGCTCAGAATATCGCATTTACCACCATATATACCGGCTACCAGCAGACAGGAGAGTGATTGACAGCCCTTATCAGGGCTACTATACTGCACGGTATATAGCTGATTCTAACTATATACACTCTGCACAGAACGGCTGCTTTATTGAGGGATAGCTGCTGGAGTAGGGACAGAGAGGCATTAGTGGTGTATTAGCACCTATATACAAAACTATATTTGGCACTACTGTTGTGCGTTCTGTGTGCCAACAAAACCCTGTTATATACCTGGTGTGTATACGCACCATTTGACCTTCTGACAGTATACGGCTGTATACGCCAAGTATTTTTCTTTAAAAAAAAGTATATTTGGCACCACTCTTGTGCGTTCTGTGTGCCAGCAAAACCCTGTTAATATACCTGGTGCGTATAGGCATCTATTGACCTTCTGGCAGTATACGGCTGTATACGCCAAGTATTTTTCTAAAAAAAAAAGTATATTTGGCACCACTGTTGTGCGTTCTGTGTGCCAGCAAAACTCTGTTAATATACCTGGTGCGTATAGGCATCTATTGACCTTCTGGCAGTATACGGCTGTATACGCCAAGTGTTCTCCTAAAAAATAAAGTATATTTGGCACCACTGTTGTGCGTTCTGTGTGCCAGCAAAACCCTGTTAATATACCTGGTGCGTATAGGCATCTATTGACCTTCTAGCAGTATACGGCTGTATAGCCAAGTGTTCTCCTAAAAATAAAGTATATTTGGCACCACTGTTGTGCGTTCTGTGTGCCAGCAAAACTCTGTTAATATACCTGGTGCGTATAGGCATCTATTGACCTTCTGGCAGTATACGGCTGTATACGCCAAGTGTTCTCCTAAAAAATAAAGTATATTTGGCACCACTGTTGTGCGTTCTGTGTGCCAGCAAAACCCTGTTAATATACCTGGTGCGTATAGGCATCTATTGACCTTCTGGCAGTATACGGCTGTATACGCCAAGTATTTTTCTAAAAAAAAAAGTATATTTGGCACCACTGTTGTGCATTCTGTGTGCCAGCAAAACCCTGTTAATATACCTGGTGCGTATAGGCATCTATTGACCTTCTGGCAGTATACAGCTGTATACGCCAAGTATTTTTCTAAAAAAAAAAAGTATATTTGGCACCACTGTTGTGCGTTCTGTGTGCCAGCAAAACTCTGTTAATATACCTGGTGCGTATAGGCATCTATTGACCTTCTAGCAGTATACGGCTGTATACGCCAAGTGTTCTCCTAAAAAATAAAGTATATTTGGCACCACTGTTGTGCGTTCTGTGTGCCAGCAAAACCCTGTTAATATACCTGGTGCGTATAGGCATCTATTGACCTTCTAGCAGTATACGGCTGTATAGCCAAGTGTTCTCCTAAAAAATAAAGTATATTTGGCACCACTGTTGTGCGTTCTGTGTGCCAGCAAAACCCTGTTAATATACCTGGTGCGTATAGGCATCTATTGACCTTCTGGCAGTATACAGCTGTATAGCCAAGTGTTCTCCTAAAAAATAAAGTATATTTGGCACCACTGTTGTGCGTTCTGTGTGCCAGCAAAACCCTGTTAATATACCTGGTGCGTATAGGCATCTATTGACCTTCTGGCAGTATATGGCTGTATACGCCAAGTATTTTTCTAAAAAATAAAGTATATTTGGCACCACTGTTGTGCGTTCTGTGTGCCAGCAAAACCCTGTTAATATACCTGTTGCGTATAGGCATCTATTGACCTTCTGGCATTATATGGCTGTATACGCCAAGTGTTCTCCTAAAAAAATTTATATTTTGCAGAACGCGTGGGAAAAAAAAAGTTAAACGCCTGAAATGCGGAGGGCTAGCGCAAAGGGACGTGGACGTGGATGAGGACGGGGGCGCGGAAATGCTGGTGGGGGCACAAACCGCGTTGAAGCCAGTGGGGATACAATGCGTGCTGGTGAGGGGCAGCCAGCATTCCGCTCATCCAGCATCCCTGCCTTTATGGGACAGTTAAGCGGGGGGCGGGTTACACCGCTGTTGAGGCCTGAGCAGCGTGAACAGGTGGTGCAATGGATAGCCGATAACGCTTCCACTCACTTGTCCACCACCCAGTCATCCACACAGTCTCACTCTGACCCTCCTTCCTCCCAACCTGGCCAACACAGTCATCCCACCCTTGACCCCTCCCAGGAGCTCTTTTCGGGTCCTTTTCCAGATGTGCTGCAAGAATCCCAGGAGCTACCAGAGGAATGTGTTTGTAGTGATGCCCAAACACTTGAGTATCCGCCATCTCCTGGTGATGTGGA
The DNA here is from genome assembly GCA_900303285.1 of Rhinella marina. Classification (NCBI taxonomy): domain Eukaryota; kingdom Metazoa; phylum Chordata; class Amphibia; order Anura; family Bufonidae; genus Rhinella; species Rhinella marina. Next base: position 105,393 of record ONZH01006778.1, on the reverse strand, counting down.
CCCGGAACCAGCATCTGTTATTATGAGCGATGATGATGAGACGCAGTTGCCATCAAGGGAGGCTGTTGGAATGTCCAGTGGGCAGGAGGAGGAGCAGAGTGAGGAAGTGGGAGAGGAGTGTCCAGTAAGTACTACAAAAGGCTCAGTCAGTACAGAATACATGTCTCAGAATAAGTCACTCCAGTACATTAAAGTTTAGATTTTTTTTGTGGGACAACCACTGTAACTCGATCATACAAACTAAGTACATAACTGTTTCCACCCCTACAGACATCCCCACTGACTTCGAAGTGGAGGCTGGATTACGGTGCCTTTGCTCCAGGCTCAACGCTGCCTCCCGGCTCATTTGTGGCCTGCAGCTGGAGCTGCAAGAGCTGCAGGACATGATGGGCTGACGTCCGCAAAGGCCGGCGTAATCTTATGTTTTTGTTCCTTTCTTTTGTTTATTATATTATTTATTTGTTAAATATAAGTTTTTATTTATTACTAAAATATTCTTGAAAAACCTGTGTTTTGAGTGTTTTGTTAAACCTTTAACACCTTCCTGATCCTGACATAGTGTGAAGAAGACAGAGTTTTTTTCCCATGGCCATTTTCCCATATTAATGAACACAGCGGTGTCTGCCGGCCGAAGTATTACTAAATTACACACACTCCTGTTCACTGATTACAATTGACAGACAGTAAAATAAAAAAGGCTTGGCTTGTTTGGGCAAAAAGCCTGTACATTCTACCTTAACATAGGCAGTGAAAATATGAGCTTTTTATGGCTGCTCCGGCCAGGAGTAGTAGGGGATGGGGTATATCAGCATAGAGTGATAGGTAAAATAAATACAACAGACTGCGGTGGTGTATAACAATGTCCGCTAATATAACTTGTACGGGAGGCAAAGGCAGTGTAAGAATTTTTTTTTTTAAATATATATAACACATATTTTTTTTTTTTTTGGAGGGGGGGACTTACGGCTGAGGCTCCAAAACAAACTTCACAATACTAAATAGAACTATTAGTGACGTTAACTAACAATAGCTACTCTCCTACTAAGCGTAGAAAACAGAGGCGGAGGTAGACAACAGTGTTTGGTTTTGAAATAGGGTTTTGGAGACTTCGGGTTCGCACAGCCCATGACATGACACAAGACATTTGGCTGTAAAATTATGGCCTGCCTGACAGCAACAGTGGGAAGACACTCAGACTATTCTGCCCTGCAAGGCCTGATCTAATCACCACCAGCATCAGCAAGAGGAGTATGAAATTCGTATGTAATCCAGCCTTTATTCGTTTTTATAAACGTATTTTTTTGAACACTGCCCGGTGAACAGATTTGTCCTTTTGGGTGTCACCACCCCCCCAGCGGCACTAAAAACCCTCTCTGACATGACACTTGAGGCTGGGCAGGAAAGAAGCCCTAGTGCATAGTGGGACAGTTCCGGCCACTGTTGCAATCTGCCTGCCCAGAAGTCCAGGGGGTCTGAGAAGAGGCTTTGTGAGCCAGACTGCAGGTACGCTTTAAACCTGCTCATTGAGGCGAGTGATCTGGGCCTGCTCACTTGGCTGTAGCTGTTGGGAGCCTGCAGAGAAAAATTCCTGCATCATACTAATTAGGCTTAACTGGCTGCTGCTGGTTGTGGCAGAAGGTGGATGACTCGGCCGGACCTCCTTCTCAGACAAGCTGGCAGCAGGCTGGGGCTGGCTGAAAGCTGTGGCCAGGTTACTACATAGCTTCTCCCGCAATGATACTAATTTCTCTTCCCTTTCCTGGGGAGGAAAACAATCCCCCATGTTGGATTGATACTGCGGGTCCAGAAGCATCGCCAGCCAGTATTCGTCTGTCTGCCTTATGTTTAGGATACGCCTGTCAGTGCGTAAGCATGTGAGCATACAACTCGCCATCCTGCCCAGCGTGCCTGAGAGGCCACTTCTTTCCATCTCAGCCTCAATGTTTTTAGAAATCTTTGCACCACTAGGTTTAGAACATGTGCCATACAGGGAGCATGCGTGAATTGACCCAGGTTCAGCGCTGCCACTATATTTGTCCCATTGTCACTCACTACCTTGCCCACTTCCAGCTGCCGTGGAGTCAGCCAGCGCGCTATTTGCTGCTTCATGTAATGCAGCAAGCGCTGGCCTGTGTGGCTGGTACTGCCAAGACAAACTAAGTCTAACACTGCATGGCAGCATTTCACCTGGAGCGGGGGTAACTCACTGCCCTGACGCTCCAGCAAACGGACTGCCCGTGGAAGTGGAAGCGGATAGTTGTTGGGTGGTCTACTGCAATCGTGGCTGGAAAGCACGTGGAGGTGCCAACAGCAATTGACCCAGTTGCTGGGGGGTTCCTGTCTGACATGTATTGCCCCTGGCCGTAAGCAGTGCTCCAGGTGTCCACCGTGACATGCACCGTGCTGCAGAGAGACAGCTGCAGGGAGCGTCCAATATTGTCAGCCACATGGGAGTAAAGGGCGGGGATAGCTTTGTTGGAGAAATAATGCCGGCTAGGGACCTGCCAGCGTGGCTGAGCGCAAGCCATTAGCTCTCTAAAAGCTGTGCAGTCAACCAGCTGGTACGGCAGAGACTACACAGCCAGCAACTTTGTCAGGTGACCATTCAGTTTGCGCACTGTCGGATTACTTGTGGCGTAAAACTGCTTCCTGGCCACGCACTCGGCAATGGATGGCTGCCGAATGAGAGGAGGTGGAGAAATGCTCGCACTGGCCGACGATGAGGTGGATGTACTAGTTACACCCCTGGATGCGGCCTGCCTGACAGAAGGGACTCCGGGGGAAGTAACCAGCTCTTTAGTATTAATGGGCTGCTCTAAATTGCCGGCATGACGCCGCTTCAAATGGTTCCACAGAGCAGTGGTCCCAACATTTGTGGCTTGCTTTCCCACGGCTCAATTTCTGTTTACACAAATTACATGTGGCCATACTGCTATCCCCCAGCAGAGTGGTAAAATACTTCCACACACCCCACGTGCCCCCCCACAGCGGGCCAAGCTTGTAGCCCTTGCACGCTTACACCCTGGTGCCGGCCCCACTATATTTGGGGTCTCACTAGTTCCCAGGGAAGCACTAGCCCTGGGCCTAACTTGCCTCTGCCCTCTGTTGCTGCCACTACTAGTACCACCCTCCTCCTCTGAGCTCAAATCCTCCTCACCAGCCCGATCCGTTTCCCAGGTCCTCCGGTTTAACACATCAGATTCATCATCAGACTCCTCCACAACACATTTTTCGGATTGCAAATTAGGCTGTTCCCCACCAACCGACAATTCCGGGCAGTCCAAACTCTGACTGCCCTCTAAGAAAGCCTCAGGGAGGCTGCTCTCTATAATCGCCTGATCATAAGGTGGGTTTCGGTGGCTTCTTTTTTTAGAAATTTCAGAAGGGACACCACTAGGAGGGAACACTGAAGCCCGAGAGGTGGCAGAAAATGACGGGGTTTGCTTGAGTGGAATGGTGGAGCAGGACGAGTCTGACCCCTGGCTACATATGGACACTGTATCAGCAGATGACAGCAGATCATCCAGCTGAGACTGAGATGAGTGTGCCATCCATTCCACTACCTCATCTACTTTCTCCTCCACTACAATTTTGCGCCTCGGTGGGTTAGCCTGGTGGAACAACGGCCAAGTATTGCGAATACTACTAGTAGTTGTTCCGGCTACAGGTCTTTTGGCACTGCTGCCTTGTGCCACCTTCTCCTTTTTTTAAAGCTCAAAGTCTGGCTGGAACTGGACCCCTTTTGCTTATCCATTCCAGACATTTTTCAATTCACTCTGTGTCCCTGCAGCTGGTCTTTGTCCCTGTATCTCCCTGTATCTCCCTGTCTCTCTCTCTCCCTGCTTGATTAAATACTAGCCCTGAACTGGCCCTGCAATTGCCCTGCAGTATCCCTGATATCTGTAATATGGATTCCCAGAGCAATTACACCCCAATTTTCACAAAACAGGTCTCAGAACTTTACACACAGTGCTTCTGCTCGTCTCAGCAGTCGCAGCAGAAGTGATGCATCACTGGCTTACCGAGCCTGAGCCAATCAGAGCAAGCCCTGCCCACTAGGTCAGGTGACCGCTTTCTTCCCGGGCTTTTGCGCACGAACTAACAGTAAAAGTTTGCTAATGAATTGAATTCGTACGCAACAGCGTATACAGTAACTTATACGTAGCAATAGCATATAATTTATAGGACAAACTACGTAGCGAATGCGTACAAAGCCGAAGCGAATCACCTAATATCTGGATTCGCTTTGCAGCTAAAAATTCCCAAGATTCGATACGAATCGACAAATTGATTTGCTCATCTCTACCATAATCCTCAAATAACAAAATCAGGCTAAGTAAATAAAGAATCCAATTAGAACTCCCACCCACAGGACCCACCTGTAGACATGATCAGGGGAAGAGAACCCAAAAATGGCCAGAGAATGCCTCGACACACATTGTGCTTCCTCATCTTCCTCAGCTACTATTACTATTGGTAGGACTTTTGGGAGGGCACCCTGGGATAGTATCAGCTTAGAATAATTATTTTTGGGTAGGGCACTAATACTGTCAGGGACTCTATTTGCTGGGCACAGTTATTTCTTAGGGCACTGTATGCAAATAATTATTGAAGGCGGCACTGTCTCTGTGGTTAATCTATTTCTGCAGTATAGTATTGGAGAGTGCAGTGGGCACGATATTGGGGGTGGCAGGATGATGGAAAAGTAGGAAACTAAGATGTCTGTGTGTCAAACTCTACAGAAATGAGCTACGTCTGAAAGAAATCATCATGACAGACGTATCCAAATGGAGAAGATGAGGAAAGAGGACATCTACATCAGACATCACGGTATGTAAGAAGTATGTAGTACTATATTATCATGCATGTTTTTTAGCACTGTATGTTATGTTTTCCAGGTATGTATGTCTTTAACAGTAGGCCCGAAGGGGTTAGGTTGAGAATTTGGCATGGGGGCGCCATATCAATTTTACCCTCAGGTGCACTCCTGCTTGCAGTCAGAGAAGTGTTCCCTGCTTCTCCATCTTCGGCTAGAGACTGGCTTTGCGCCCTAGCTTTCCTAGGTGCCTGAATGTTAAATATGTCTACATAACCAAGAGGGATTTCTCATTTCAATTCATAACCAGGCTGATCAGGCATTCTGTAGTCTGAGAAAGCTGGGTAACAACCTCTGCTGAGATGTAATGGAGACTACACTGCTATTCTATGGCTAGACGGTTAATAAAAAAATTTAAAAAAATACGTAAAAGGGGTTCTCTTGGCTTTTAATATTGATGACCTATCCTAAAATCCCTCTCTGAGATGACATTGGAGGCTGGGCAAGAGAGAACAGAGAAAGCATACAGGGTCATTTTGGGCCAGTGTTCCAGTTTGCCTGCCCAGAAGTTTATGGGGTCAAGGAACATGGTATATGTTGGAGAAAGACCAGAGTCAGGTAGGACTGAACCTTGGTGTTGAGGCAGCATGTGTCAGTTTGTTAATTTGCCTCAGCCTGGGCATGTGGGCGGCAGGGGGTAAGCTGCATACACAGTGTTTCCTAGTAAAAAATGTAATTTGCCTCCCATTTGGCAGGAGGAAAACATTCCTCCATTTTGCTTTCCTAGTGAGGGTCTAAAAGCATGACTATCCAGTAATCATCAGATTGCCTCACGTGAATGATACAGCTGTCATTATGTAAGCAAGCAAACATAGAGCTTTCCATTCTGACCCAGTTTTTTCCAGCTACGCCGCCCACTGAGATGAATGGATGTCATGATCGTCATCTTCATCATTGATGACAGTTAAGGAAAAGAACAAACAGCAGGTGGCGCTATATAGGTACATTTTATTGAATTGTTTACTGGCTATACTAATTTTTTTTTTATTAAAAAGCAATTTCAAAAGTATTCAGATCCAGGTGCTAGCTTGAAAAGTGTAAAATATTTGGTGGCACAACCCCTTTAATTTATAGATATGCATTGGGAAGGGTGTGATGAAGAAAATAATTAGGCTTGAGCGAATCGACCTTTGAATCATAGATCCGAAGTTGATTAATTCAAAAACGTTGACGTTAATGCCTCCGTGAAGCCAAACGTTGCCTGGCCCGAAGATCTCGTGAGACTTCGGTGAATTAGTGCTGTATTAATATCTGCGTATTTAACCCCCCTAAAGAGGCCTATTTTAATTTTTGCATTTTCATTTTTTTCTCCTCATGTTCCAATAGCCATATGAGGGCTTATTATTTGCGGGACAAGATACAGTGCCTTGCGAAAGTATTCGGCCCCCTGTAACTTTTCAACCTTTTGCCACATTTCACACTTCAAACAAAAAGATATAACATTTTAAATTTTTGGTGATGAATCAACAACACGTGGGTCACAATTGTGAAGTGGAGCAAAATATATTGCATCATTTAAACTTTTTTTGTAATAATAAAACTGAAAAGTGGGGCGTGCAAAATTATTTGGCCCCCTTGCATTAATACTTTGTTGCGCCACCTTTTGCTGTGATTACAGCTGCAAGTCGCTTGGGGTATGTCTCTATCAGTTTTGCATATCTAGACTGAAATTCTTGCCCATTCTACCTTGCAAAACAGCTCAAGCTCTTTGAGGTTGGATGGAGAGAATTTGTGAACAGCAGTTTTCTGCTCTTTCCACATATTCTCAATTGGATTCAGGTCTGGACTTTGACTTGGTCATTCTAAGACCTGGATACGTTTATTTTTGAACCATTCCATTGTAGATTTTGCTGCATTGCCGTAAGTACACGGGTTGTGTGTATGTTGCCGGGCGTTCCATGCTGGGTCAGGAGCTGCTGCAGGGCCTGACACATCAGGCTGCAGGGTGACAGTGCCCTCATATTACCAGGCAGCAGGCTGGCGGTGCCCTCATGTTATCAGGCATGTTATCCCTGCCTGACCCCTAACCCTAGTACTGGCCCCTGACCCCTACCCTACAAGCAGCATAGGGTTAAAAAGGTTACTCACCAAGGCCTTTTGCTGCCTCAATATGATAAAAACACAGCATAAGGCCTTGCTGGGTAACCTACTTACCCTACCCTATGGTCTCTGCTAGGTGGAGCGTTCTGCCTAATTCGGCACTAATGGGCGGATTTAGTACTGCCTGTAAAACAGGCTAGGATAGCACTAAATCCCATGCGATGTACGACGGTGACCTTGATGAGCTTAGAGAAGGCTGCGATGCTGCTACTTCTGGGTGTCAAGCCCCACTGATCAGTAGAAAAGTCTTGGAAAACCTGTTTAGGCATTTAATAAAACTGCAACTTTAAACATTTGATGCTCTTGGCCACTCTCCCTTGTTTTGTGATTTGCCCAAAAACCACATATGCATCTAACTTTGTTTGTTGCAGACAACCGCCATAGTTCTCTTTTTTTAAATGACAGGCTGAATTCACGGACAGTTGACAACTTTTGGTAAAACATATTTAATCACGTAGGCACTTCTGATTTAAAAAAAAATGATGTCATAACTTCATGGTGATTTTTCCCAGAAAAATTTTATATTGATGTCTTTCATCTTCTCTTGATAGACTTTATCGAAGTACTCACTTTGAGCTACTGTAAAATAGTTCTTCCAGTCACCACATATTCCTGCAATGATAAGAACATCTTGAATTATTTGCTTCGTTGTCTACATGGTCATAGACTGTTTTTATAGAATAATATTGATTTTCAGAATTGCCTTCTCAAGCTCCATAAGAAAATGTGTTTCTGTTCTCTCTTATTTCCAAGTATATTTTCAATTTGTTACAATGTACAAAATGAACTTATATGACTGGACTGCGGAGAATCAATGGATGTCGTATATCTGGACTTCTCCAAAGCATTTGACACTGTCCACATACAAAGTTAGTATATAAAATGAGAATGCTTGGCCTGGGAGAAAATGTCTGTATGTGAGTAAGTAACTGGCTCAGTGATAGAAAACAGAGGGTGGTTATTAACGGCACATATTCAGATTGGGTCACTGTAACTAGTGGGGTACCACAGGGGTCAGTACTGGGCCCTATTCTCTTCAATATATTTATTAATGATCTTGTAGAAGGCTTGCACAGTAAAATATAAATTTTTGCAGATGACACTAAACTGTGTAAAGTAATTAACACAGAAGAGGACAGTATACTGCTACAGATGGATCTGGATAGATTGGAGGCTTCGGCAAAGAAGTGTCAAATGAGGTTCAATACTGATAAAAGTAAGGTTATGCACATGGGAAGGAAAAATACATGTCATCAGTACATAGTAAATGACAAAACACTGCTTAAAGGGGTTGTCCGAGTTATATATGCTTTTTCTAATGTGGCTTATAACTTACTTATGAATACTTTTCTAATTTACTTTCTTCATTTATTCTGCCGTGTTTCTTCACGGCCGATGCGGGTCACGTGACCCCCGACGTCATCCAGCAGGCTCCTGTGGTGACGTTTCGTGTACAGGCTGATCCCTGCCTTAGGGAGTGGCCTGGCTCTCTACACGAAACGTCAGAGCCTTGTGTGCCCGCCCCCCTCCCTCTGCGTCTGGCTGCCGGCCGGCTCCTGTGAGAGATCGCTCATGCGCGATCCTTATCAGTGCCGGCAGCCTTGTGAAAATAGAAGCTCCCTCACCCACTGGCGAACGGAGCCCAAAGCCACCCTCTCCCCAGACCACAAGTAAATTTAGTGCTCATGATGATAGATGACAAATATGTATATAAAGATATACTGATCTATAACTCTATATACATATCTATATATATCATCTATATATATGTATATAGAGATATAGATCGGTAAATATATATATCTCCATATACATTTATATAGATAGTATACAGTATATAGAGATATATGTTTACTGATTTATGTCTCTATATACATATATATTGATGGTATATATAGATATATATGTATATAGATTGGTAAATATATATCTCTATATACTGTGTACCATCTATATATATATATATATATGTATATAGAGATATAGATCAGTAAATATATATATATCTCCATATACATATATATAGATGGTATACAGTATATAGAGATATATGTTTACTGATTTATGTCTCTATATACATATATATAGATGGTATATATAGATATATATGTATATAGAATGGTAAATATATATACTGTATACCATCTATATATATATATATATATATATAGCCATGAAAATGTATATAGAGACATAGATCAGTAAATATACGGTATATCTCTATATACTGTATACCATCTATATATATGTATATAGAGATATAGATTGGTAAATGTATATCTCTATATACCATCTATATATATGTATATAGAGATATAGATTGGTAAATGTATATCTCTATATGCTGTATACCATCTATATATATGTATATAGAGATATAGATAGGTAAATATATATCTCCATATATATATAGATGATATACAGTATATAGAGATATATATTTACTGATCTATGTCTCTATATACATATATATTGATGGTATATATAGATATATATGTATATAGATCGGTAAATATATCTCTATGTGATGTGTGTTTTCCAGCGTGCGATGTGTGTGTTTTCCAGCGTGCGATGTGTGTGTTTTCCAGCGTGCGATGTGTGTGTTTTCCAGCGTGCGATGTGTGTGTGAGGCAGCGTGCGATGTGTGTGTTTTCCAGCGTGCGATGTGTGTGTTTTCCAGCGTGCGATGTGTGTGTTTACCAGCGTGCAATGTGTGTGTTTTCCAGCGTGCAATGTGTGTGTTTTCCAGCGTGCGATGTGTGTGTTTTCCAGCGTGCGATGTGTGTGTGGGCCAGCGTGCGATGTGTGTGTGGGCCAGCGTGCGATGTGTGTGTGAGACAGCGTGCGATGTGTGTGTGAGGCAGGGTGCGATGTGTGTGTGAGGCAGGGTGCGATGTGTGTGTGAGGCAGGGTGCGGTGTGTGTGGGGCAGCGTGCGGTGTGTGTTTGTGGGCCAGTGTGCGTTTGTGGGCCAGTGTGCGATGTGTATGTGGGGCAGCGTGCGGTGTGTGTGGGGCAGCGTGCGGTGTGTGTTTGTGGGCCAGTGTGCGATGTGTATGTGGGGCATCGTGTGATGTGTGTGTGGGCCAGCCTCTGATGTATGTACCGCAGATCTGCCTGTGTAAGCTAGGAGATGATCATGTGACAGTGTATGCAATGTTAGGTTGTGCAGAGCAAGAAAGGCAGTGCAGGGGGCGGGGAAGGGCAGATTATTCACACCCACAAATATTCATGAGGGAGAGCTGAGTCATTGTTGTTACATGCCCCCCTGCAGCATGTAAACAAAGCATGTATAACAGAACTATGCAAAGGTGTAAGTATGTTTTTTTTTTTCAAGAAATCAAGGTTAACTAATGTATATATAAGTCCTGATGAGTTTTACATTGTTTTTTTTTTTTCCATTACTCGGATAACCCCTTTAAAGGGGTTCTCCAGGAATTAAGAAAACGAAAATACTTAAATATTACTTTATTATAAATATGTTCCCAAATACCTTTCATTAGATATAATGGCTCATTTTCTCTGGGGAGCAATCATTAGGAGAAACAATATGGCCGCCGTCCTATTAGAGCACACAGAACCTGTCCTAATCACCCAGGAGGAGAAGTTACTTCACAACACTGAGGTAAAGAGATGCCTCATCCTCCTCTCTGCTCTGCTTGTTAGGGATTATGATCCTGAATACAGATGATAAGATCCTCAGCTGAATCTCTGTAGAAATGGAGACTCTCATGAGGAGACAGATAGGAAGGACAGGACAGACTGTGGTAATGGAGACTACATACAAGAGCTGATGCTTATTAGCCACATCTCCTCATGATCTCCATTCCTACAGAGATATCATCTGTATTCAGGACCATAATCCCTGACAAGCAGAGCAGAGAGGAGGATGAGGCAGCGTTGTTGTGAAGTAACTTGTCCTCCTGTGTGATTAGGACAGGTTCTGTGTGCACTAATAGGACAGTGGCCATTTTGTTTCTCCTCATGATTGCTCCCCAGAGAAAATGAGCCATTATAACAAATGAAAGGTATTTGGGAATATATTTATAATAAAGCAATATTTAAGTATTTTCATTTTCTTAATTCTTGAAGAACCCCTTTAAGGGCGCACTTCTTCACTTCGGGGGCCCCGTTCTCGATATAGGTGCGGGTCCCAGCGGCCGGACCCGCACCTATAGGACAATAGGGGCATATCCTAGCGATATGCCCCCATTGTCCAAGATGAGAATACCCCTTTAACAATATTCGGTAATGATGATAATGAGATGACATTACTGATCATATCTACACAAAAATATCTGGTTGCTAAAAATATTTGGACAGCAATGTGTTAGAAAAATTAAATGTACCTTTACGCATGAATGATCCTTTTGTAAGGTCCATTATATCCGGTGAAATTTTACTCCAATTTGACATTTCATTTTCCTTCATAGATTTGAAGGATGAATGTTTAACAACTAAGTCAATCTGGGCATCATCTAACTCCTGTCCCCAGAATTTACAGATTCTCACCACACTGCCATGGGGATCCTGAAATAAACGATATTTATGTATAGACATATATAATGTATAACTCACATCAAAGTACTAATTCTTTACACAAGTAATGAGAAAACTTCTTAATCATCAGAAATTATTAAATGAACTCTGTTTAAAATGTAAAACTGTACAGAGATAAATTATATTCCAAACTTATTTTCATAAATACTGTTAGGATACATTCACATGACAATGAAAAACATTTGCCAAACCCCAGTTTTTAAAACTATTGCAGCTTAATATTATATTCATATGTATTTTTAATGGGCTGTGAATAACATTCATTAAAAAATACCACATGTCCTATTTTGTTGTATTCACAGACTGACAGCCCCCATACGATTCAAGGGAAGTTTTTTTAATGGTTGTTTTTTTTTTTCAGAAAAGCATCCATGAAAAAAGGTCTGTAAAAAATGGACAGTTTTTTTGCCATTGTCATGTGAATGTACCCTTAGGGTATTGAAGGGGTTCTCTGTTCAGGATCCTTATTCCTTGTTCAGAGTGGCGAGCACAGTATAGTATACCATAGTTGTGATGTCCATCAAGGCTAAACGGTAACGGTAAGTATAGCCTTAGTATTTCAGAGACTCATTGGCCTCAAATGATTTTTTTATGTGGGTTATAAGTTTGGGTATTTTGGCTGAAATGTCTATACCTTGTCTATATTATATATTTATTATGTTTACAGGGTTCATTCTGGCCTTGTGAGAATGGAAGATCACTACTTTGTGTCATGTACTTAAACAGTGCTAGGCAGCTCATCTGTTATAATAGTATGGGCAAAACCAAATATGTTTGTGGCTGTGTCAGATGCCATGTGTACTGTCGTCTCTTGGAAATTTCTCATCAGCCACCAGAAACCTACTCTATGATAATGAGGAACAACAACTCCAAAACAGTTCTCTCTACAGATGGGTGTCGCTGTTTTGGTTAGTTAAGGCATACCTCCCAACCGTCCTGGATCCAGCGGGACAGTCCCGGATTTCAGTGGCTGTCCCGCTGTCCTGGGTGATAGAGGTACTGTATGTCCCACTTTCAGCTGTCTCTGCTTCCATAGGAGGCAGAGACAGCTGATGGTGAAGCAGAGAGCCATCAGCTCCCCACACCATTCCCCTCAGCCTCCTTCCCCCACTTTCTACTAACCTCATGGAGGTGGGGGCTGTGGAGGACTTGGTTCAGCCTCTGTAGTGTGTAAAATGTAGTGGCCAGAAGGAGGTCTGTGACATCTCTGGTCACATGCTCCTTCATGGTCACATGACAAGCCCCCACTGCAGGAGCTTGTGGAAGGAGGAGGGTCTGTGTGTGCCCACCAGCAGCCCAGTGAGGAAGGACTACACAGGACCTGGACTGCACAGAGCTTCATGGTGAGCAGGTAAGGGGCAACATATGGAGCTTGTATATGAGGGGGCAGGTGGAGCACTCAGAGGCAGTGGGGTTCAAGTGGAGTCTAATTATGTCTTTGCTGTACTTTAGCTACACTGTTTTTACTGGTTCAGCATCGTTCAAGCACATTGTGTGTATTCTTTTTCCAGTACTGCAATGTGTCCTATTATGCACTTATTGTACGGTGTTTTTAGTAAATTATGCACTTAGCTAGATAGCTAGCAGTGAGCACCTAACTTTTCTACCTCATATGGACTGCCTCTGAGGACTGTACGCTGCGGCCTAGACTCGTGCGTATGATGCAATCGCGAGTCAATAGTACGCTAAGGATTCGTACGCACTTTTGTACGCTAATGCTTACGTATTGCGTACTTTTAACAATACTGCCTGTATGTCCATAATTTGTGTAGGAATGTTCGCAAAACGATTATTTTTTAACTTAAATTCAACCGAATAAATTTGTATTAAGAACGAATCTTGTCAAAAATTCATCGAACATTCGCTGAAGTGAATTTTCAATGATTCGCTCATCTCTATATGTCATCACTGTGTGCCCTTGATGAGAAATTGTGAATAATATTCTGTGTGCCCTGTATGAAAGCCTGTACTGATTCCAATATAAACCTCCAAGCCCTTTTCCTTTAACCCATTCCTGACCGGCGCCGTACATGTACGGCGCTCGGGCGGTGCGGGGACATGACGCCCGCTCGTGGGTGCAGCGGGCGTCATGGCCGGCAAGTCTCTGCTGTTTCTAACAGCCATCGGCGGCGTCTTCCGATGGGCCTCTCATTTCTTGTGGGCCCTTCTGAAGTCTTCCATGGCGTCTGAAGCCGGAAGCGGTTCGCTTTCGGGTGATGTACATAAAGAGTGATCAGCTTAACAGCAATTACTTGCAAAGTCAATATTTGCCTAGAAAATGAACTTTATCCCCCAAAACACATTTCAACATCATTGCAGCCCTGCCTTAAAAGGACCAGCTAACATCGTTTCAGTGATTGCTCCATTAACACAGGTGTGGGTGTTGATGAGGACAGGGCTGGAGAGCAATCTGTCATGATTAAGTAGGAATGACACCACTGGACACTTTAAAAGGAGGCTGGTGCTTGGCATCATTGTTTCTCTTCTGTTAACCATGGTTATCTCTAAAGAAACACGTGCAGTCATCATTGCACTGCACAAAAATGGCCTAACAGGGAAGAGTATCGCAGCTAGAAAGATTGCACCTCAGTCAACAATCTATCGCGTCATCAAGAACTTCAAGGAGAGAGGTTCCATTGTTGCCAAAAAGGCTCCAGGGCGCCCAAGAAAGACCAGCAAGCGCCAGGACCGTCTCTTAAAAGTGTTTCAGCTGCGGGATCGGGCTACCAGCAGTGCAGAGCTTGCTCAGGAATGGCAGCAGGCAGGTGTGAGTGCATCTGCACGCACTGTGAAGCGGAGACTCTTGGAGCAAGGGCTGGTCTTAAGGAGGGCAGCAAAGAAGCCACTTCTCTCCAGAAAAAACATCAGGGACAGACTGATATTCTGCAAAAGGTACAGGGAGTGGACTGCTGAGGACTGGGGTAAAGTCATTTTCTCTGATGAATCCCCTTTCCGGAGAAGACGAGGTGAGCGCTACCACCAGTCTTATCTCATGCCAACTGTAAAGCATCCTGAAAACATTCATGTGTGGGGTTGCTTCTCAGCCAAGGGAATCAGCTCTCTCACAGTCTTGCCTAAAAACACAGCCATGAATAAAGAATGGTACCAGAATGTCCTCCGAGAGCAACTTCTCCCAACCGTCCAAGAGCAGTTTGGCGATCAAAAATGCCTTTTCCAGCATGATGGAGCACCTTGCCATAAAGCAAAGGTGATAACTAAATGGCTCAGGGAACAAAACATAGAGATTTTGGGTCCATGGCCTGGAAACTCCCCAGATCTTAATCCCATTGAGGACTTGTGGTCAATCATCAAGAGACGGGTGGACAAACAAAAACCTATAAATTCTGACAAAATGCAAGCATTGATTGTGCAAGAATGGACTGCTATCAGTCAGGATTTGGTCCAGAAGTTGATTGAGAGCATGCCAGGGAATATTGGAGAGGTCCTGAAGAAGAAGGGTCAACACTGCAACTATTGACTTGCTGCATTAACTCATTCTGTCAATATAAGCTATTGTTACTCATAATATGATTGCAATTATATTTCTGTATGTGATAAAAACATTTGACAAACACACATTAAAACCAGAGGGCAGCAGATCATGTGAAAATATAATATTTGTGTCATTCTCAAAACTTTTGGCCATGACTGTACACGCTATGAAAGCTGTAATCCTCGCTGGTGAGGATTACAGCTTTCAAAGTGCAATTCTTATTCTGGCCACTAGATGGCAGGCCAGGATAAGAAATGAGCAATCATGAGTTTTAATTCAAGATTAAAAATCAGAGATTGCTCATAGTGAAAAAATTTAAAGTACAATATATTAGCTCATATTTGAGCTTTCAAATAATAAAAAAAATTTAAAAAAATGTTAAAAAATATATAAAAAATAAAAATATATAAAAGTTTAAATCTCCCCCCTTTCCGTATAATTAAAAAATAAATACCTAAATAAAAATAAATATAGACATCATGGGTATCACCATGACCAAAAATGCCCGTACTTTTAAAATAAAAAAAAAAATTCCAACACGGTGAATTGTGTGGCGGAAAAAGCGTCAAAATGGCGATTCGCTGTTTTTTGTCACTTTTTTTTCTAAAAAAAAATTAAATAAAAAGCGATTAAAAAGTCATACACACCCCAGAATGGTATCAATAAAAACTTCAGATCGCTCCGCAAAAAATGAGCCCCCATACAGCTCTGTACACATAAATGCCAAAAAGTTATCGGGGTCAAGATATGACGACCAAAAAAAAAAAAAAAAACAACCAACTTTATAATTTTTTTATCACTATCAAAACACAAGAAAAACTATACATGTTAGGTACCGCTGGATTTGTACTGACCTGTAGAATGAAAGTAACCAGTCAGTTTTAATGAACAGTGAACGCCATAAATAAAAAACCCGGAAAACTGTAGCGGAATAGTGTTTTTTTTGCAATTTCACACGATTTGGAATTTTTTTCCCGCTTCCCACTACACCATATCCAATAATAAATGGTGGCATTTGAAAGTATAACTTGTCCCGCAAAAAACAAGCCCTCATACAACTATGTGAGCAGAAAAATAAAAAAACTTATAGCTGTATGAAGGCAAGGAGCAAAAAACGAAAACGCAAAACTGAAAAAACCTCCGCGGGTGAAAGGGTTAATAGACCCTGTAACTGCCAAGCCTTGTACCTATTGTGAATGTAACCATCAAGCATTGTAGCCCCTGTTGGATCAAAGTTGTTATAAGTTCATTGCCCCATGTTTGCCTCTTCACTGCTCCATTCTCAAGTGGGTTTTTGTATCGGAGTCTAGAGACACATCCACAGAACTGAACCTCTTGCATACTGGCACTTCATGGTGCCCCATACAGCCTTATTATTACCTGCATAAGCTCCTCATATGTGATTATGAAGAACCTGCTGTCATCTTTCATTTGCATCCAGCCTTTTACATGGTCAAAATAAGATCCATACAGAGCTGAAAGACAAAGGTTACACAAAATAGTTAATTTCTGGAGTAAAGGCAATGCACAATTGGGCCCCTTCTGGACCATATAATTAGAGCTAAGGAAGTTTCTCTTGAACAGAACAGAGTGAGACTTGACACCTAACATTGGCTGTTACAGGCGTCAATAAAAGAGCAGATGGGGTTATCCGAACTGAACATCGTCCATCCTCTATGGTAGGGGAATAACAAGAAAACAAATAATTTACTAATCATGGTACTTGTCGCTTTAATAGATAACTGTTCAGATATAAACACAGAATGTGCCTAATGAACTGCTGGACCACTTTGACCCAGAAATTCATGGAAAAAATGCACTAAAACAATAGATGCAAACAATATATGGACTAAGCCCTCACTCTATAGATCAAATCTGAGACTCTTAGCCAATACATTTTGATCAAAATACATCTGTGCCCACCTACCCAGCGCCACGGTGGTCTCAGTCCAGGCAGGTCCTACGCTAAACCTTCCTATGTGGTTGTGCATCTATGTTTAGGTGCGCAGACCCTGCACATATAGTGTGCTGCTCCTAGTTACCTCTGTGTGCATCAGCAACCAATGAGAGGAGGAGCACACACTCCCATATGCATTTGACCCAGAGCCTGTCAATGAAAAAATATGGTTGGGGACATGGACTGATATCTTGGTGTGTGTTCATTGTTCCTTCTACCCTCAAGAAGGAAAAAGACATGGAATGTGTTTAGCCAGCTTCACAATCATGTGTCGGTCAAACACTCATTCAGAGAACTGCTATCTGTCACAATATCCCCCCTCCAAACATATGCAAACAAAGCTGAACATGTATGTGTTCTTAAATGGCATATGCCCTAAAAATTGGAGGCCTCCTAGGACTAGATATTTTTCCCTCTTCTCTTCCTTTTTTTTTCTATTTAACACAAAGACAGCAAGAGTCAGAGGAAAAAGTGGCTTGTTATGATTAAGCGTCCAAAAATTATGCCTTAACCCTCTCAGCCCTGGAGTTTTTTTTTTCCGTTTTCGTTTTGCGCTCCCTGCCTTCATACAGCCATAACTTTTTTATTTTCCACATAGCTGTATGAGGGCTTGGTTTTTGCGGGACAAGTTGGACTTTCCAACATTTACTATTGCATATGGTGTAGTGGGAAGTGGGAAAAAAATTCCAAATTGGGTGAAATTGCAAAAAAATGCAATTTTGCTACAGTTTTACAGGTTTTTTATTTACGGCGTTCGATGTTTATTAAAACTGACCAGTTACTTTCATTCTACTGGTGAGTACGAATCCAGCGATACCTAATATGTATACTTTTTCTTGCGTTTTGATAGTGATAAAATAATTATAAAGTTGGAATTTATTTTTGTCATATCTTGACCCCTATAACTTTTTGGTATTTATGTGTACGGAGCTGTATGGGGGCTCAATTTTTGCGGAGCGATCTGAACGTTTCATTGATACCATTCTGGGGTGTGTATGACTTTTTTATCGCTTTTTATTTAATTTTTTTAGAAAAAAAAGCAACAAAAAATGGCGAATTGGCCATTTTGACGCTTTTTTCCTTTCGCTGTTTTCCGTACGGGAAAGAAATTTTTATATTTTTATAGTATGGACGTTTTCGCACACGGCGATTCCCATGATGTGTATTTTTTTTATTTTTTTACTACTTTTATTTTTATTTTGGGAAAAGGGGGGTGATTTGAACTTTTATGTTTTTGTTTTTTTTTTAAACTTTAATTTTTTTTTACACTTTTTTATAGTTCCCATAGGGAACTATTACAAGCAATCATCTGATTGCTTATATCATAGACTCCAATGCATTAGCATTGGAGTCTACGATGATTTTACTATTTTCCTATGGAGTCCTATTACACAGAAGGGCTCCATAGGAAAGTCTATGCAGCAGCCTCCTGTCATTGACTATGACAGGGGCTGCTGCATACATATTCCGCAGGATTGACCGCGGCATCCGAAGGGTTAAATGTCCGCGATTGGCATTACATCATCCGCTGGTGTCTGCTGTATAAATCAGCAGTTCACCCGCGGCCATGACGCCCGCTCGGTTCAGGAGCGGGCGCCATCTTTAAACACACGCCAAGCGCCGTACTAGTACGGTGCTGGGCGCAAAGGGGTTAATTGGGCAGATGTCTGCCCCTGTTTATACACACACAATTGTCAGAAGAAAAATTGGCTCGCTTTGAACAAGCCTCAAAACATTCTCCCTTTTCTGGGAGCAGCAGTACAGTAAAAATGTGAAATGGGTAAGCTGTGTAGGGGTAACAGTGGCAGCAATAGTAGTAGCAGCAGCAGCAGCAGTATCAATACCGCATGAAACAGACAAGACAGTTGATGTGTGGCTGTGTTGGAGTAGTAGTAGTAGTAAGGCAATTAATGTGCGGCTGTGTAGGGTTTATGGTAGTGAGAGTGAAGGGAGTAGCAGCTAGGGCAGCGGTGACAGCAGCAGCCAAGCAGTACGTAGCATGATGGTAGGCAGGCAGATCTCAGCCTCAAGTTTTTGAAAATCTTCACGGATCCATGCTGCCTATTTCATTTTGACAAATGTGATGTTTGGTACACTTGCAGATGGCAACTTTGTCCATCTTGGTATGAATACACCACCTGCCATGCTGGAACCCCTTTCTGAGATGTGTCTGGAGGCTGGACAAGACAGTAAAGAGAGGGCATACTGGGCCGATTCTGACCACTGTACCAATTTGCCTGCCCAGAAGTTCATTGGGTAAGGGAACAAAGTATGTGCTGGAGAAGGGGCACAGTCCAGGTAGGACTGAATCTGGTTGTTCCTGGTTTTCTATTAGAGAAAACAGCAGGTAGCTCTGTAGACAAAAAAATCATTGACTGACTTAGTGGCTATAATCAATTTTTAATTAAATGCAATCACAAAAGTAATCAGATTCAGGTGTTAGTTTGAAGACTGTTGTATATTTTTCATGTGACAATCTCTTTAAGTAATGATAAATCTATTGGGCCACATAGGGTTCCACCCCTCCTGCCCAAGCTACCCACTGCATAAAAGTGGGTTTACAAACAAATGTGCAACTTTTTGGTGCCACAGTGCTGGAGGCTTCATACATCTCCCCCATTGTGTATGTATCCGGTCATTCTCCTATGCTGTCTATACCTATCTGGATTAGTACAGAAGAAGAGTGTATTAAACTGAAGGACATTTAGATAGGAAAGACCACATGATGCTTTAAAATGGGAACACAAACTCTTTCTAATATCATTTCAGTGTAGGTCATATTATATTGTATGTTAGACATACATGCAGCTGCAATGAACGAGAGTGAAAGGAGTTTTCAGATTTGCATCAACATCCTTTAAAACAATCATTTATGAAGATAGGTGTAATTTTGTAAATTATCTTTTATGTTTCTTATTACCTTTTACTTTTTTTTTGCTCCTGTTTCCGTTTCTCTGCTGTGGTCACATGACCATTTCCATGCAATTGTGATGTTATGTCCATAACCATGTCAAAGCAGCCAAATGGACAGTCATAAGGGAGTGTCTATGTAACTAGCTGAGAGGGAGGAACTATACACTGGCTGGGCACTGTTAAGGGCAGTGATAGGTGAGTGGCTATGTAACTAGCTGGTTGGAGAAACTATAAACTAGCTGGGCATTGTTAAGAGCAGTGCTGGAGCTGTGGTGGAGAAAGGAGAAGTGCATTATGGGTTTGGTTGGATACAGCAACAGGAAGTGCTACATACAGGATATAAACAATCCAGAGGGATTGGTTTACATGGGAAAGATGGGATGGGAGAGTACAAATTGTAAAATTCAAAGTATGGGGAAGATTTTACATGAGTAAGCAACTTCATGAGAATATCTATTAAAAAACATATTAATCCTGGAAAACCTATTTAATGCACATTAAAGGTATTCTGCGGGAATTAAGAAAATGAAAATACTTAAATATTACTTTATTGTTAATATATTTCCAAATACCTTTCATTAGTTATAATGGCTCGTTTTGTCTAGGGAGCAATCATGAGTAGAAATAAAATGGCCACTGTCCTATTAGTGCACACAGAACATGTCCTAATCACACAGCAGGACAAGTTACTTCACAACACTGAGCTAAACAGCTGCCTCATCCTCCTCTCTGCTCTGCTTGTCAGAGATTATGATCCTGAGTACAGATAAGATCTTCAGTTGAATCTCTGTGGGAATGGAGTTTATGAGGAGACAGTTCTGTTGCTCATTAGGCATCTCACCCTCCTCTTTGTACTTCATGTCTTCAGTCCTACAGAGGTTCAGCTGCAGATCTTATCAACTGTATTCAGGATCATAACACCTGACAAGCTGAGCAGAGAGGAGGATGAGGTAACCCTTTAGCTCATCCCCATACAGAATCATTGTTTGCTGGCAGCCAGAGTACTGTTTAGACGTTCGATTTGCTGCCGGCAACAATGATTTAGGTGACCGCACCGATGATCCTATGACTCGATGAATGATATTTTTGCTCATTCATCAGGTAATCGTTGGCACCTTTAAACCAGCAGATTATTGCTAATGAGCTTTCTTACAAACACTCGTTAGCGATAATCTCCATGAACATGAGAAAATCTAAAGGGGCCTGGCCGCCCCCCAGGCTGGCCTTGTCCTAGCTGTAAAGTGAGCTCCAGAAATCAGCAAACATAGTGTAATCTTCAGTGGCTAGTGTGAAAACTGCAAAAAAAGATATGTTTTTAATAAAAATCTTAAATATGAATTCCTTTTATAAAGTGTTAAGGCTCATGCATACCGCCATAGCCATTTTTGAGGTCTGCAAATTGTGGATCTTCAAAACATGGATACTGGCCATGTGCATTCTGTTTTTTGGAAGTGGAACATCCTGCCCTTTGTAGTACTGTCCTATCCTGTTCTGTTTTTTTTGTGGGTACGTTGAATGGACATAAGGATGCGGACGACACACATCTTTTGCGGCGCCATTGAAGTTAATGTAGACCAAAACCACGGTCATGTTCACGAGCTCTTAAGGAAATATCTCACCTTTCCCCTGTATAAAGTCTTCAATGAAATTCTGGAAATCTTCTGCTGGTTCATAGATTTTGAGAATCTTGGTAAAATGAAAGAATGATACAATGATGTCTTTTGGGTTTCGCATTGTGTAAATAATCTGAAAAACAAAGACAGTATATATAACAATGTGTCTTGCACACCACATTAAAGTGTTTTTTTTCATAAATTTACTTCTGTTTTAATATGGAATTACACTGACATTTATATGATGAGCTCATTAGAAAATGAAAGCTTTCCTTTTGTAGCATTTACAGATGAGCACATTTCTTGAAATTTGTTTTGAGTCCGATTTTAAAGAATTGTTCAGAAAGTTTGATTTGGGTCTGAGTTGATTCTACCTGAACAAAAAGTGCTCCAAATAACCTGAACATCTGTGTACGACACTGAGTTCTCCTAGGACTATACTTTTTCTTTCTTGTCTTTCTCTTTTTTTTTTTTTTGTTTTACCTTTTTTCTCCCTTCCCTTGCATGTAACTAATTTCAGAGTGACACTGAGATAAATAGCTATGAATAAATGCATGGTTGATGGCATTACCAAACAGTATGTTTAAAACCGCACTGCTCCATCTTTTCAAAATTAACTAGGCAATCTAAGAAGCAGTGGTTTGTGTTGGGCCTGTTTCACACTTGCGTTGTTGTTTTCTAGTAGTGAGATCCAGCAGAGGGTCTCAAAAAATGAAAAAAAAATGGTTCCGTTTAGTCCTAATTAGAGTTGATCGAATCCTAAAATATTTGGGGTTTCGGAATTCGGCCCGAATTTTCCACGGGATTCGTGGGTTCAAGCCGAATCACGAATCCCATTAAAGTCTATGGGAGACCCGAATATTTTTGCAGGGGCCAAAAGGTTCTGCACAGTCAAGTTTGCCCCAACATGTGAAAACCTCAGAAAAAGATGGAAACACCTTGGAAATGGATAGGAAACACCAGGGGCAGCATGTAGGGATGCCTCTGAGGCTCCCTAATTGCACCATTTTTTCTAAATCTGGCCAATAGTCTGGTGATGACCCCAAGGCAATTTTCAGGGACACGGTAATGGTGACCCACTTAAAAATGCTGCCTGACAACCTGGCGGTGAACCCCTGATTGTCTGTCTTTCAATAAGATTGCAGTGTAAAGCATGGTGGTGAGCCTCAGTATGACTTTTTGGATGGAGATTGCATGTGGTCACGTACTCCCTGGAACCCCATAATCACCCCTTCTCTGATGTGCTACCCCAGAACATTCTCTGCCCCAATTCCAAGACCTTTTGCAGTCTCAGTGTGCTGACAGTGGGGATTTACCAGTGTTGTCTGAGGAGGTGGTGGACAATGGCGAGACACAGGTGTCGGGGGGTGAGGTAGTTGAAAGTGAAGCAAGTTACAGTGGGGACTCCTTGGGGGGACTTTCTCATGATGGGACAGATTCAACTTGGGTGGATCAGGCACAGGAACAGATCAATTTTTTTTGTGTGTGTTTATTTAACTTTTATTTAGCACAAATAACCACAGAGATATTTATTTGTTCTCTTCGCTGCGCAGTCTGGCGTTGGGGTTCGTCACTTTGATGGCGAGCTGTGCCGCTCTGTCCACAATGGTCTTTCGGTTCTTTGAGGAGACGTTGTGGGCGATTTCTGCACAGAAGGACTTGTTGCTCATCAACAGAACCTCGAGCTCCTTGACATTGTGGACAAGGAATTTGCGGAACCCTGTGAGCAGCATGTGTTTGGTCTTCTTGTTGCTACCGTACCCAATGTTGGGCATCAGGATCTGCCCCTTGAACCTCCTGCGGGCTCTGTTGTCAATACCTCTGGGTTTACGCCAGTTACGCTTAATCTTTACATAACGGTCTGATTGGTGGCGGATGAACTTCTTTGTCCGCTTCTTGACGATCCTGGGCTTAATGAGGGGCCGGAGAGCCGCCATGATACCGGTTCGGAGCGTCCACCTTCTCCGCAGACAGCCCAAGGAAGAGAGCGGAACAGATCAATTTTAAGTGTGAGGCAACATCAGCACCACAACCGCTTGGGAGAGGCAGTGGGCTTCCGTCAGCACTGTGTGTATAGAACCCCATGGCCTTTCATAAAAAATTTGGTTACAAAGCCGCATGACTCCTGAAAAATTGTTTTTAGAAAGCTGGATGACTTTCCTGAAAAATTGTTAGTAGAAAGACGGATGACTTTCCTGAAAAATTGTTAGTAGGAAGCCGGATGACTTTCCTGAAAAATTGTTGCATATGCAACTCAGATGAAGAGGAGGAGGAGGAGGAGGAAAGCAAGCAATTTAGGAGGTAGCCTGAGGTGGGGATGAGAACTGGGGGGATATCCATGACCTGTTCATCTTGATGAACGTGAGGATGTCGGCGTTGTCGGTGGACAGGCGCGTCCGTTTGTCCGTAATGATACCCCCGGCGGCACTAAAAACCCTTTCAGACAGTACACTTGCAGCAGGGCAGGCAAGCACCTCAAGAGCGTACTGCGCAAGTTCTGGCCACCTGTCCAGCTTGGCCAGCCAGTAATTATATGGCGTGGAGTTATCGGTCAGGACGTTGGTCTGGTCCACGACATACTCCCTCACCATCTTGCGGTACTGTTCCGCCCTGCTCTGCCTGCCCTGTGGCTGTGTCGTACTGTCTTGCTGGGGTTTAAAAAACTTGGCAAAAGCATGGAATAGTGTACCCCTGCCCTTGGCGCCTACACTGACTTTCCCCCTCCTCTCCTCTCCAACTTCAGCCACTGCAGTCCGCCCCCTGTTGCTCGACTGGTCTGGAAAGGCCTGTAGCAGTTTCTGAACCAGGGCCTTGTAGAAGAAAGTGACTCGGGTGCTCCTTTCCTCCATGGGTATAAGTTGGGCAAAGTTGTCCTTGTAGCGTGGGTCAAGGAGGGTGTACACCCAATAGTCATTGGTGGACAGTATCCTCTTGACCCGGGGATCACGACAAAGACAGCCAAGTATAAAGTCTGCCATGTGCCCTACTGTGCCAACACGCAAGCCTTCAGCCTCCTCACTTAGCGGACTCTCCATCTCCTCCTCCCCCCTTACTCCGACCCCAATTCATCCTCCTCAGCCCATACCCGCTCAACAGGTAGCATGGAATCACCCCCTGATGCATGGTGCCCAAGAGTTTCTTCCTCCTCCTCAGCCTCCTCCTCCTCCTCAGTTTCGCGCTGCGAAACTGACAACAGGGTGCTCTCAATGTCACTGTCTTCCCCCACCTCCTGTGACACTGCTGAATCCTCAGATCTTAGGTTCCTCAAGGAGTTCTGGATGAGGCACAACAGAGGGATGGTGAAACTGATGATGTGTGCATCACCACTGACCATCTCTGTTGCCTCCTCAAAGGGACCTAAGACCTGGCAGATGCCAGCCATCCACGTCCACTCCTCAGCATAGACATGAGGAAGCTGACTGGCCTGACTAACACCTCGGGGGATCAGCTGGCAGTCTACAACTGCCCTGCGTTGTTGGTACACCCTGGCTAGCATGTGTAACGTCGAATTCCAACGCGTGGGAACGTCACACAGCAGCCGGTGAACAGGGAGTTGTAGCCGCCCTTGCACAGTCCTGAGGGTCGCGGCATCGGTGGTGGACTTGCGAAAATGGGCGCATATGCGCCGCACCTTGGTGAGCAACTCACTCAATTGGGGGTAGGTTCTTGAGGAACCGCTGGACCACCAAGTTGAGCACGTGGGCCATGCATGGCATGTGAGTCAGCCCACAAAGATGCAGAGCCGCCACCAGGTTACGCCCATTATCACAGACCACCATTCCTGGCTAAAGGTTCAGCGGCACCAGCCACACATTGGTCTGCCCCCTGATGCCCTGTAAGAGCTCTTCAGCCGTGTGCCTCTTATCCCCCAGGCTCAGCAGTTTCAGGACTGCCTGCTGCCGCTTCCCTACCACAGTGCTGAAACTGCTGGCCATCGAGGAAATGAGACTTGACGATTGGGGCATCACTGCCACTTTGGAGGAGGAGGAGGTGGAGGAGGAGGTGGAGGCATAATGTGCCGGAGACACACAGACGGAACTATGTCCCACAATTCGTGGTGTGGGTAGCACATGTGCAGCCCCACGATCGGTCTCTGACCCAGCCTCCACCAGATTGACCCAATGTGCCGTGAGGGAGATGTAATGTCCCTGGCCACCGGTACTCGTCCACGTATCTGTGATCATGTGGACTTTACCACAAACCGCGTTTTTGAGAGCGTGGGCGATGTTCTCAGACACATGCCGGTGCAGGACAGGGACGGCACATCGGGCAAAATAGTGTCGGCTGGGGACAGAGTAACGGGGGGCTGCCGCCTCCATAAGGTTGCAGAAGGATTCTGTCTCCACAAGCCTGTACGGCAACATTTCCAAACTAATCAGCTTGGCGATGTGCACATTTAGCGCTTGCGCATGGGGGTGGGTGGCTGCGTACTTGCGCTTGCGTTCAAATGTCTGCGGTAGAGACAGTTGAACGCCGCACTGGGACACATGAGTGGAGGAGAGGGAGGGAGATGGAGCTGGAGGGGTCCTTTCGGGGCTGGAGGCTGCAACGTCCTGGCTTGGACGAGACACAGTTGCTGGACTAACTGTGTCAACGTCACCAGCTGACAGAAGTGCAAACCATTTGGTGGGGTGTTTTCTCTCCAAATGTTTGCGCAGGCTAGTAGTGGTCAGGTTGTTGCGTTTCGAACCCCTGCTCATTGACGTGTGGCACAGCTTGCACACCGCCAAACGAGGATCGGCCTCATCATCCTTAAAGTACTCCCAAACTAAGGAGTGGCGCATAGTACGGGCTGGAGCGTGACCTCTAGGAGCACTTGGGGAAGTAGTGACTCGGCCCTGGCTTCTCCCTCGTCGCAGCCCTCTGGCTCTCTCAACAGCTTGTGGTGCTGATGTCGTCTCACAGTCTGAACCACTGCCTCCAGTTGCCTCATCCACCCAAGTAGGATCTGTCCCCTCATCATCCCCCAGGTCTTCCTCAGACTCCACAGTGACATCCCTGACAACTACCTCCGACAACAGTGTCTCGTCGTCATCTTCCACCAGCTCCTCAGACGCCACTGCTAACTCCCCACTCTCATAACCCGGAGACAGCAAAAGGTCCTGAGAATCAGGGCATAGCAGCTCGTCCACTGGCACATCAGGGAAGTGGTGGCTGAAGAGTTCCATGGATAAATTTTGTCCGTGGGACATACCCCTAGAGGGTTCTGGCTGGGGAGAAGGAGGGCGAGTTGGCGGACAGACACCCAGGCTCAGAGAAGTCAACTGGCTGGATAAGGGGGCAGACGAAACGTGGCTGGACGTGCTCTCTGCAATCCACTGAACCACCGCCTGTTGTTGTTTGGGGTCTGTCAGAGTTGTAGGACGCTGCCCTACCAACTTCTGGAGTTGACCATGCACCCTGACCTTATGTGTTTCCACTGTACCCACAGCAGCCGGCACTGTGTCACCACGCACACCACGGTCATCACCGCTGACCACAGCACCACCACGATTCCCACCTCTCCCTCCACGACCACCTCTTCCACCTCTCCCAGCTCCTCCCCCTCTCCCCCTGACCCTGGGGTTCTCCATGTGCACAGTAGGAGTATTATATTATTATAATTGTAAAGATTCAATACGGTATCTACAGACTGTGAGGTATATAGCAGGCTGATGAAATTTTTTTCCCAACTCACTGCACCGTGTATTACAGATCAGTGAAATTCAACGGACAATATAGATACGCAGGTAAAATTATTTTTCACACCTATCCCAAAAAAAAATTTACGCAGTTTGCGCAAATAAAACTGGAATCTACAGGTCAATACGGTATCTATAGACTGTGAGGTATATAGCAGGCTGATGAAATTTTTTTTCCCAACTCACTGCACCGTGTATTACAGATCAGTGAAATTCAACGGACAATATAGATACGCAGGTAATATTATTTTTCACACCTATCCCAAAAAAAAAAATTTACGCAGTTTGCGCAAATAAAACTGGAATCTACAGATCAATACGGTATCTATAGACTGTGAGGTATATAGCAGGCTGATTAATTATTTTTTTCCCAACTCACTGCACCGTGTATAACAGAGCAGTAAAATTCAACGGACAATATAGATAGATATGCAGGTAAAATTATTTTCAGACCTATCAAAAAAAAAATGTACGCAGTTTGCGCAAATAAAACTAGAATCTACAGATCAATACGGTATCTATAGACTGTGAGGTATATAGCAGGCTGATGAAATGTATACCCTAGTCACTGCACAGTCATGCACAGGAATATATCTGTTTACAGATGTATAGTTTGAGCTATGTGGCTGGACAAGGTGTACCCGGCACAGCTTTGCACAGAATACAGGCTTACAGAATATACTGAATTTTTCTCACTGAATCAATTAGTTTTTAAAAGACGGGGCTTCCTATCCTACACAGAATACAGGCTTACAGTATATACTGTATACTAGGGTTGTCACGATACCAGAATTTTGAGTTCGATACCGATACGTACAAAAGTATCACAATACTCGATACTGATACGATACCTCGCCAAAATAAAGAAGAACCTATTAATGCCACCCTGGCCCTTATCTGTGCGGCCCCCCCCCCAGACCTTGCTTTTGACCCCGCTCTGTGCACCACCCTGGCCCTTTCAATACAGCCCCTGGCTCTTATCTGCGCCCCTTTGGCTGTGCCTACCTGGCCCCTGTCTGCACCCCTGGGATCTGGCCCTTGTCTTTGTACGCCTCTTCCTGGTCTGCGCCCCTGGGCCCTTATCTGTGCCCCACTCCCTCTTTGTTTGCGCCTCTCTGGTTCTTGTCTCTGCTGCCCTCTGTGTGCGCCACCCTGGCCCTTATCTGTTCACCCCTCACCCCCCCTTCCCCCCCAGGACCTTGCTTGTGACCCTGCCCCTTACCCCTTATCTGTGCGCCACTGGTCCTTTTCAGTGTAGCCCCTAGCCTTATCTTGGTCCCCCAGGCCTTGTTTGCACAGGTGTACTGTGACATCACTGTGCTTATTATCCCTGGACTGTGACATCACTGTGCTTATTATCCCTGGACTGTGACATCGCAGTGTTCATTATGCCTGTACTGTGACATCACTGTGTTTATTATCCCTGTACAGTGACATCACTCTGTTTATTATCTCTGTACTGTGACATCACTGTGTGTATTATCCCTGGACTTTGACATCACTGTGTTTATTATCCCTGTACGGTGACATCACTGTGTTTATTATCCCTGTACGGTGACATCACTGTGTTTATTATCTCTGTACTGTGACATAACTGTGTTTATTATCTCTGTACTGTGACATCACTGTGTTTATTATCCCTGTACAGTGACATCACTGTGTTTATTATCTCTGTACTGTGACATCACTGTGTTTATTATCCCTGTACTGTGACATCAATGTGTTTATTATCTCTGTACTGTGACATCACTGTGTTTATTATCCCTGTACTGTGACATCACTGTGTTTATTATCCCTGTACAGTGACATCACTGTGTATTATCCCTGGACTTTGACATCACTGTGTGTATTATCCCAGTGCAGGAAGAGGTAAGTGGTCTGTGTTTGTGTGTTTGTTTTTTATTTTTCAGGGTCGTGAATGCAGAGGACTACGTCGGATTCGGTTGTCTACGTCGGATCAGCTTTTTTTTTTTTTTTTATTAGTCAAACAGGGGTCTGGGGGAGTGTTTATTTCAATAAAATGTTTTATACTTGTGTGTGTGTATTTTTTTTTACAATACTACAGTTTTAGTAATTACGGCTATCTACAGACGGCCCTGATTACTAATACTGGGCTTAGTGCTTGCCGGTATGGCAGGCCAGCACTAACCCCAACATCTATTACCTTGGCACCCACCGCCACCAGGGGTACCTTCTAAATTGAGGGTCTGGCTCTGGGGCGGCTGCAGGCTGGTACCATTAGGCTGGGAAGGGCCAATAACCGTGTCCCTTCCCACCCTGGTAGTGCCAGGCTGCTGCTGCTGGTTGTATCTGGCTGGCGAAGGAAAAAAGGGGGGGACCCCACGCCATTTTTTTACAAAAATAATTAAATAATTTTTTCTCCAAACCGGAACGTAGCATTATTTGGTCAGTTATGGGTCAAAAACACAGAACAGGTGCAGATCTTTTCATGATACCTTATCTGAGAGTAGGATTGGCTCCTGATTTTGGCTCGCCATACAGTAACCGCTGGAATTAACAGACCAAATAACTAAAGTGTGAACTCAGGCTACTTTCACACTAGTGTTTCTATTTTCCGGTATTGAGATCCATCATAGGGTCTCAATACCGGGAAAAAAAATTCTTCAGTTTTGTCCCCACTCATTGGGGACAAAACGTAACTGAATAGAACGGAATGCTCCAAAATGCATCAGTACACTAATGTACTTAAAGGGGTATCATGTAGAGAAAGTTAATACAAAGCACTTCCTAATGTATTGTGATTGTTCTTATCACCTCTGCTGGCTAGATTAATTTTTCAGTCGCATTTCACATTACTCGTTTCCCTGGTAACGACCACCCTTAAATCTTCAGGGATGGCCCTGCTTGCACACTATATGAATATTATGTCATTATACTACCCAGTTCTAGTCAATTTTGTTAATATGTTGTATTGCAGCAATATACTGTGCAGTTTTAGTTAAAGGGGTTGGCCGGGTTCAGAGCTGAACCCAGACATATCTCCATTTTCACCAAGGCAGCCCCCCTCGTATGAGCATTGGAGCATTTCATTCTCCGATGCTCTCCTTTTCCCTGTGCTCAATCATACAGGGCAAAAGCATTTTTTGGAGAACCAGTAATGTATTGCTGTAAATTGCTTTTAGAAAGCAGATGCCTGCTGCCCGTATGTTTGACAAGGAGCCCCCCCTCCCCATTAACTAAATTACCTCAAGCCCTCTCTGCTACGACATGTAGCAGAAGGCACAGCAGCAGCCATTTGAGTATCATGAACAGGTACCAGGTCAGGTTAACGCATATTGGCAAACAAAGTAGTACTGCCTGAACACCCAGTTTCATTCCTACCTGGACAGTGACTTTTCTCCAGCAAATACTATGTTCCCTGACCACATGGACTTCTGGGCAGACAAATTGGAATAGTGTCCGGAACTGGCCAAGTTAGCTATTGCTGTACTGTCTTGTCCAGCCGTCAGTGTCAAGTTTTCAGCATAGCAGGAGGCATTGCCACATGCCAGAGGATCTCAATACCTGAGAAAAACGCTTCCGAGGAGGAGGAGGATCATCAAGACCAGTAGACAATGGGAAGGAAATACAGCTCCTTTCTGCTGAGGGAGAGAAGCCTTGACTGCTGGAGATGGAGTGCGGGACACTAGGACATGCAGCAGATGCTGTGTCAGGCTGTATCACTAAATTAGCGCCTCAGCCAATTTATGGTGACATTCCATGTGTTGATGCAGGGCCGTGGTGCCAATATTGGCACCCTGGCCACGCTTCAACTTCTGCCCACAGATACTACATACGGCCATGCTCACATCCTCCAGTTGCTTGATGAAAAATTCCCACAGCAGGGAGAATGGCATTTTACCCCCACCTCTGCATGCTGACTGCCTGCCAGGGGTCACAGCATTCCTCCTGCTACTCCTCCTTGAAGCCTCAGAGACGCCATCCTCTCTGTCTCCCTTACCCCTTCCTAGTGAAGCAACTTCTTTTTTCCTAAGAAGAGGCACAAAACACCACCATGCCCTACTGCTGAGACCAGTCAGCATTTGGACTGCCCTGAGGAGTAGGTTCAGGAGAAGGCTGCAGACCATATGTATAGCTGAGTTAGTGATGATAATAGTGGCGCCCATAGCCTTGGTATTGGTGGTGACAGTTGTGGCAAATGCAAAGCAGGGAATTGGGAGGTGGGCCAAGGAGCCCACCATGATACTGTATTTCAAGTCTGATAAAAGTGGCAGGGAGGGTGAGGACTCTAGTGATGATTGTGTTAGGACCTGGGAGCCAGATGAGGGTGCTGAGGAAGAGGTAACATCAGAAGAGGAGGTGGCAGCAATAAAAACCAGAGGCGCTGTACAGGCAGAACCTCACAAAGAACTAGTAGAACCATATGTAATTCGGGAACTGGTTATGTCACTGACAATGTGGGTGCATTAGGTTGAAAGGTACCCAAAACTCAAGCTCTGCTGCCTCTAGCGCTAAGCATCTGGTGGTTTTTCTCCGCCTATTGCCCTGTGCAAGCTCTGCAAGAGTAAAATAAGCCCTGGCCCGATAAATAGATTTAGCCCCATCTTGCCACACCTGCTGTCTGCCTGCCAACATCTTCCATATGGCTGCTCCTGCTGCTGCCGCCACCACCACAGCTGCTACTCCTTACTGCTAATTCCCTACTGCCACCACTATTAACGTTACATATCCAATGCTATTACTACACAACTACTATTACTACTATGATATACCGCCTTGTATGTTCCATGCTATGCTGGTTCTACTGCTGCTACTAATGCGACCACATGCCTCTAATACCCTACCCTTTCCACATCAACACTGTACTGCTCCCAATTAATAGGTAGAATTATTTTAGGCTCATTCAGAATGAGCCACTTTTTCTTCTGACAACACTTGTGCGTGTCTTATGGGCAAGCATTCTGACCCTATAAAAGCAAAATTTTGGATGCCTGGTCTTACAAAGCAGAGTGTCATGTTTTACTTACTTTTGCCTTAGATTTGAAAAAAGATTTAGCAAAAATGTGGTATGGTAGATGGGAAGATAATATTCTTGGAGATTCCATCTTTTCGATTGGTTCTCGATTGCCAATTGATTCGAACCATGGTGATCTCATAAAGATAGGTACACTATTACTTTTTTCAAGATCTCCTTTGTGTTTAATTAAATTCAAGATTTGAATCATCCAATTACTTCCTGCAAGAATAAACACATAATTTATAAATGTATACAATTGGCCAGATACAATTTCTTCAAAGGGTCACTGAGCTTTCAAAAAACTTTTGAAATGCCATAGTGTCATATGAAACGTTTTGATCTGTGGGGATCTGAGTGATGAGACCCCACTGCTCACTAGAATGAAGAGACGGAAGTGCTCACATACACTAGCACGCTCATCTTCTCTCTGCAGTAGACAGGGTGAATAGAAAGTCTATGACCCTTCTCGATTCTTCTCAAAACTGCGCTATGCGGGAACTTCTCTTTTCTCATACTAGCAACCGGTGGGGGTCTCAGCACTCAGTCCCCACAGATCAAAACTTTAGGTATGTTGTTATGACATATCAAAAGTTTTATAAAAACTCAGTGCTACTTTAGGTTTCAGAGCTACTGGTTGACTTCACATAAATAAGGTTTTATCACAAAGTAAAGAGGCCGTATGGTGGCACATACTGTATATCCTGCATGCACATACACTCTGTATAATACCTTAAATACCTATAGGGATATAGCTATAGGGGGTGAAGAGGTAGCAGTTGCTACTGGGCCCAGGATCCTGAGGGGCCCCCAAGACCCTTGTGCCCCATAAGAAGACATTGGAATTATAGAAAGTGCATGCTGGTCAAGTTACAACTCTGGCTGGAGGGAAGGGGTTGGGTCAAGAATTTAGCATTGGGGGGAAATGTGCCATTTTAATTTTTGCCTCAGGCAACATGAAGGCTATGTGCTTCCCTGGCCCTGGCCACAAAGCAGTGAGGGAAAGGTGGCCAAGACTGAACCATGAGCCTTTTGGTACGCCCATGATACCTGTACTTTGGTCCAAGGGACAACAACACATAACTGTACATAAAAAAGAAAGAAGAGAAAAAAACTATGTATGCCTCGTAGTTACGTAAAGACCTCATGTACTATAGATACTTCAAATGGCACTGTAGAAAATGGATCTGTAATACAGCCATGTATATATAGTCTAACAGTTTGTGAAAGTCTAAATCAATAAAGGCAAAATACTACATAGTGTAACAATTATAATTATAATTGTATATAATTGTATATAATATGACACTATTATGAGATTTATTGCAAAGTTAGAAAAAAGGTATCCAGCAAAATAGCAAAGTAATCAACAGTTTTATCAGGCAGACTCAGGTTGAGTACATCTCCCAATAACACCAGATACTAATATATATTCCGTTATCATCTAATAGTTTCATTTGTTTCTGATATTTTCATTCTATTTCCAGTACCTGATAAAAGTGGTTGTCTAGCTTTTTGGACATTTTTAACTTTTGCTAGCAGCATGCTCTACCTGCTCTTCCATACTCACCTGCTCCACATCACTGTGTTCTGTGGTCTTCCAGACCCTTTC
Organism: Rhinella marina; assembly: GCA_900303285.1. Classification (NCBI taxonomy): domain Eukaryota; kingdom Metazoa; phylum Chordata; class Amphibia; order Anura; family Bufonidae; genus Rhinella; species Rhinella marina. The sequence goes on along the minus strand of ONZH01006778.1, from coordinate 71,614 downwards.
CTATAAACTCACATACACTGCTGCAGCATAACCTGACATTCTGTTGGTTTAACACCTTAAAGTATATCTGTAACTGAGTATAACTAAAGAAAGTCTGTCTTCAGTTTTTTACTGAGCACTAAAGATGCCTGTGTGTAACAAGTTAGATCAGGTGTGTAAAATCAGGCTGATGGCCAGTAATAGCTAGGCCACATGTCCATAGTCAGGGACTGACATAGTAATAGCCATGGTTCGGACAAGGCTTTTAACCCCTTAGTGACCAGCCTGTTTTTGGCCTTAGTGACCAAGCGTTTTTTTTTCTTTTTTCATCGTCGTGTTCCAAGAGCTATAACTTTTTCATTTTTCCATCTATATAGATGTATGAGGGCTTATTTTTTACGGGACAAGTTGTAGTTTTTAATGGTGCCATTTTGGGGTACACATAACTTTCAGATTAACTTTTATTAACTCTTTCTGGGAGGGAAATGGGAAAAACTGCAATACCACCACTGCGTTTTTACGTTATAAATTTTACGGCGATCATTTTTCGGAATAAATTACAACATATATTTATTCTCTGGGTCAATACGATTACAATGATACCAAATACATATAGTTTTTTTTGCATTTTACTACTTTTTTGCAATAAAATCCTTTTTTTTAAAGAAAAAAAAGTTTTTGCATTGCTGATTCCCAAGAACATTATTTTTTTTTATTTTTCTTTCTATGGAGTTGTGTGGGGGCTTAATTTTTGCGGGACAACTTGTATTTTTCATTGGTATCCTTTTTTAGTAAATGACGCTTTTTGATCGCTTGTTATTACGTTTTTTCGGTGGCAACTAAGAATAAATTAGCAATTCTGTCTTGTTTTTTTTAATTTTTTTTTTATTGTGTTTACCGTAGGGGCTCATTTTTGTGATATTTATGTAGTCCGGGTCGTTACGGACGTGGCAATACCAAACATATGGGGGAGATTTTTTTTTTGCAATTTTTTTCATTGAAAAGCGTATTTTCAATGGAAAAAATAATATTTTTTATTTTTTATTGGATTTTTTAAATAGAATAAATGTGTTTTTTTTTTACTTTTTTTTTACCACTTATAGTCCCTTTGTGGGACTATTAACAATCAATATTCCGATTGCCTTTAAAATGCAATGCATTATCCCTATAGTGCATTGCATTTTAATGACAATGCTATTCAGAATTTGACCAGCAGGTGGCGCCAGAGAGGCGCAGCCTGCTGGTATCTACTCAAGGCTGGTCTGGGGCCTAGATCAGACCCCTGCCAGCCTTCCCACACATCGGCACCCTGCGATCGCTTTTGCAGGGTGCCGATGGGAGACAGAGGGAGACCGCTCCCTCTGTCAGCACATTACATGCGGCGGGCGCCATTGCCCACGGCATGTAAAGTGTTAAACAGCCCGGATCGGCACTCCTGCCGGTCCGGGCTGTTAGAGCAGGGCCGCGGCTATCATGTGAGAGCCGGGCCCGTGCTCCCCGCTGCACGGGAGACCCGTGCAGCGCTTAGACTGGGCCGCCGTGAAAAAGCGGCGGCCCAGCCTAAGGCCCCTTAGTGACCGCCGTAAAAAGGCGTATGGGTGGTCACTAAGGGGTTAAGGCAGTTAGGCCCCATTTACACGACCGTATATTTGCAGGCCCGCATTACTGCGGACCCGCAAATATACGGGGGCCGCCCGGCGTGTGTTCCTCACTGCTCGGAACACACGCCGTGCGGCCCCATTGAAAATGCCTATACTTGTCCATGCACACGGACAAGTATAGGACACTCTTCAAAAGAGCTGCGGCACGGAGCTAGCTCTGTGCCGTGGCTCCCGGCCCCATAGAGGTGAATGGGGCCGCATCTATTCCTGCATTTTTGCGGATAGATACGGCCCCATTCATACGGTCGTGTGAATGGGGCCTAAGTCATGATAGGCCTGGGAACGTTCACAAGGCCCTTGCTGTCATGGCAACCAATCAGAGCCCCATGATTTTGCAAATGGGGCTCCTATCAAGGGACTATTTTGTTAACTGCTGTGGCCAAGTAGGAATCTGATCCCTGACACCCTGATATCTAGTTATATTTCCCAGTACCTGATGTTGACATTCATTACCCATCATGCCACTATGGCCATTCAATGATTTTACTACATGTGCTAAGCAAGTATGAGACCAGCTGTGCACTAGTGATGGTCACGGTAGTTTTTATGGGCCCAGTCATAACAGAGGAGGTGCCCTTTACATGAGGTATGTTCCACTCTGTCAGTTTAAAGTGCATCTGTCAGCAGATTTGTACATATGAAACTGGCTTATCTGTTACATGTGTAGTTGGCAGCTGAAAGCATCTGTGTTGGCCCCATGTTCATATGTGCCCATATTGCTGAGAAGAATGAGGTTTAAATATATCCAAATGAACCTCTAGGAGCAATGGGGGTGTTGCTGTCACTCCTAGAGGTTCTGTTCTCTCTGCAACTGTAATGTCCTCTCCACTTTGATTGACAGGACAAAGACCTGGACCTGTCAATCAAAGTGCTGAGGGTGTGGCAGATGCAGAGAGAACAGAACCTCTAGGTGTAACGGCAATGCCCCCATTGCTCCTACAGGCTAATTTGCATATATTAAAATTTTTCTCAGCAATGCGGGCACATATGAACATGGGACCAACACAGATGCCTTCATGTGCAACAAGTCAGCCAGTTTTTTAGGTACAAATCCGTGGACAGATGCCGTTTAACAACTACGGCAGTCTCAGTCAAAAATAAAGGTGAAAAAAAATGACAATGGCTAAAACAAAAGGACAATTATTTAAGATTGTGTAGTTTAAAGGAACTATGAAAAGATTTAACAAATATATATATGATAATTACCTGATTTAGGATAGGTTACATTATAAATGTCATCATCAAGTACTTCAAATTCATTTTCAGCATGGTTGAGAGTCTCTTCTGAGTGTAGCCCAACAGCAAATCTGGCTCCTTTGTAGTCAAAATGATCAAAAGACATTTTATCTGAAATTAGAGCAAATTCCAATTAAAATTTTTTCAGATCTCAGCAAGACGTTTCTTTAATAATTTTTGAATTTGTTATACCACTTTTCTACCTTGCTTACAACCTATTAATTTCAGGTAATGTAACAGCATTCAGACAGGTAGACAAGGATATCATGTTTTAAGCTACCAACCATGTATTACTGTGTGGTACTTCCAAATTTGATTACTATTTCAAGGCCATTTACTTGTTATTACTGCATGTGTATGAGCCTGTTCTCATACTTACTGTAACTGGTGCAACTCTGGGGACTAAGTGACCAGTCCCAACCTATGAAAATCTGTCTATATATATATAGTTCCTTATCTTTATTCCAGAAAGTTCAACATTCAAGGATAAAGCATTATAATCATAGTTCAGTCTGATAGATGTAAGAGTCATAGGACCATCATCAGAAACGCTTAGGTTTCATAGGTTAAATGGGCAGGATCACTTGGGTCTTTACTACGTGACTTGCTAGTACTACCTGTCACGGTGAGGTAGATCCTGTCATACAGATATACTAATTTCAGTCCCACCACATGGCACACATTGTATCACACCACTGTACACCTATGTCTGTTTAATAGGTCTGTAGCCTCTGTTAAGTCTGTTGCCCCTTTCACTCCCTCAATGTCTGAACACAGATCTAAGCTGATGTCTTTACAACCAAAAAAAAAACAAAACATAAATCAAAAGAGATGTCAACTTCAGGAGCATTTGGAAGAGCAGAAATAGTTGCTTTAGACTGAGCCAACAGAGAGCTTCTCTGGCAGATTTCACATTTAACAGTGCTGAGCAGCTTGCAATGTATAAGAATACATGCAGGTCGCAGATGACGGATGGATCAGACTTTTTAATAAACACCAGTTGCAAATATTGTTTTAGCCCATAATAAAGTCAATGCAATGAAAGATAACCATAACCTTAAAGGGATAAAGGGACTCTGTCAGCAGTTTTGACTATACAAAACTGCTGACACCAATAGGTAACGGCCAGAAGGAGCAAAACAAACATACCTTTTGTGGAGCTTTATTATTATTTTTAGATCAGGTGTGAATATGACACTCTATTCTGCCAGGCTCTTCTTCACTGAGAAGCGTCCTCTGCATTGAGCTGCTTCACAGTTCCTCCCCTCTGCTCAGAATGACAGCTGTAGTATCGAAGCAGAAAACTACTGCTGTCACTCAGAGCAGAGGGCAGGCTGCGAAGCATCTCAGTGAAAAGAGTGCTTCAGAGTAAAGCACAGTCTTCTGGGCGCTTTCAGGAGCAGGAACTGTCAGAATAAAAGTTTATAGTCACACTATGGCCTCATGCACACGGCCGCAATATACGTGCACTGGCCGTGTACACCCCGCGTACACCCCGCATCATGGATGCGGACCAATTCGCTTGAATGGGTCTGCAATCCGGAAGGTCCGATGCGGAACGGAGGCACGGAACCCCACGGAAGCACCACACAGTTCTTCAGTTAGGTTTCTGTCCATACCTCTGCACCACAATAAAGTAGTACACTACTTTTTTCTGTGTGGACACATCACGGACCAATTCAAGTTGAATGGGTCTGGAACCATATGTGGAATCCGCATGGATATTGCCCGTGCATGTTTCTCCTATACACGGAACGGGCAATCAATAGCCGTGTGAATGAGGCCTACCCTTGATAATAGAACTCTGCAAAATGTATGTTTGGCCTGTTCTCCTCGGAAGCTACCTATTGCTCCCTTTAAAGAATACGGAGGTCATTTATAATTTGAGATAATTTTCATGTCAGTTTTAAGTCTGGTTAATATTGTGTGGTTGCACCAAACTTATGAAATTGTGCACTGTTTTCATGCAATGCACTGTGTGGTATGACTTGGTCTTAAAGGGGTTGTCCGGGCTTTTACTTTTGATGATCTATCCTCAGGATAGCTCTTCAATATCAGATCAGCGGGGGTCCAACGCTCAGCATCCCTTCCAATCAGCCATATGAGGAGACGGCGTGCAGGGCGCATATGCTGTCTTCCATCTTTCTTCCTGTTTACCGCTGCCATCTATGGCAAAGAACGTAGACCGCAGCAGGGGGTGCAGGGGTGCAGGGGTGCCAGGTGTCCGACCAGGTGTCTGGTCCCCAGAAACAATGAATCTGTATGAGGATGAGCGATAACAATAGAGATCCCTCATCCTCGTACTGTGAAGGAGATCTATCCATGTAAATGTAGCAGTCTCCTTCACTGATCGAGCAGCCGACTGTTGGGAAGGAACGCTTCCGTCCTGACAATCGGTTTTCTGGTCGGCACGTATAAACCCACCTTTACTCAATATGTGAAAGATCCAATCACACATTGGCTTAGACAGGTCATGGCTGCAGCAATTGATTTTACTGAGCAGCATTCACAGCCATTTTCTGCTTTGTTGAGACAGTAGCAGGAAGTTGGGTGCAGCGGGGACCCAGCACCATCAAAGCTGCAGCATCAGGGAATCAGTAGGTACACATAAGTTCTGTTTTTGTTTTTTTGTTTTTTTTTTTGTTTTTTTTGGGAGGGGAGTTGTGCATGTGCAGCTCCTGGGACAGCTTTTTTGTGGAATACCCCTTTAAATCTTAGCACAAAAGTTTTCTGATTATGGACTTTTAAAGTCAAAATTGCACCAAAAAACGAAAATAAAAAATATGGTGAGGTCTAACATACAGGTAGGAACTAGACAATTTCTGGAGCCGTGTAATAAGTTTATTAATGCAAATTTATTTCCAGGTCAAAAAGAGGGACTTTTAAAGAGCAAAGTGGAACAGAGGGTCCAAATAAGCGACTGGGACACTTGGGAGCTGTGACACTGTATTATAGATAAAATACTCAACTGAGTTTGCTAATATACTGTTGTAGTTGCATAAGCGATTACATCCTGAACTGTATTAGCCTTTAAGCTAGCTCAGTAATATGTGGTTATGACAATTACTGCAGGTCAGGTGAGTTTTCATGAATATGTTTGCCTACTGTTCACTTTGTACAGTGACTCATCCTTTATCATCCCACAGGACACAGACATGCAGTAGAGATAGTGATAACCCGCTCAGCAATAGTGAGAAACTCCTTGGTGGGGGGGGGGGTGTATTATCTCCTTCAAAACCAGTTTTTGTGTTTTCATTTGTATTACTTCCAGAAGCCATAACTTTTTTTTGTCCACTCACCTACCAATATTTTTTTCAGGACTAGTTGCACTTTCTAGTGCTTCCATTTAATATTGCATAAGATGTAGTGGGAATCTGGAAAAAAAAATTCCAAAAGGGGTGGAATTGGAAAAAACACAATTCTGCCACGGTTTTATGAGTCTTGTTTTTACGGCATTCCCTATGCAGAAAAACTGACTTGTTGCCTTCATTCTATGAGCCAGTATGATTACAGTGATTCCACATAAATGTAGTTTTTCTTACGTTTTAATACTTAAATAATATAAGCTTAAAGTTTTCTTAGTCTGACCCCCTTTTTTATATTTACGTCTACGGAGTGTGAGGGTATATTTTTTGTGGGTTGATCTGTAGTTTTTATTCATACTATCTCAGGGTGTGTGTGACTCTTGATAATTTGCTAATGATGTTTATTTTTTACAGTTTATCTAAATACTTTTTAAACTTTTTTTCACATTTTTAAGTCCCTTTAGAGACTTTAACTTGCAGTTGTCAGATTTCTTCTCCCACAGACTTCAATGAATAACTAATGTAGTCAGTGGAAGATACATTATGTTTCCATAGAGCGCTGGTCCAGAAACCATTTGTATTCATATGCTTAAAGCGGTTTTCCAAGTGTTTTTTTAACTGATGACTAGAGATGAGCGAACGTGCTCATAACGAGCACTGTAGTGCTTGGCTCCCCTGCGCTTGCATGGGCGCAGGCATCTGCATCCATCCTCCTCACCCGACGGATGCGGATGCCGGCGCCCATGCGAGCGCAGGGGAGCCGAGCGCTACAGTGCTCGTTACGAGCACGTTCGCTCAACTCTACTGATGACCTATCCTCTGGATAGATCATCAGTATCTGATCAGTGGGGGGAACCCCACTGATCAGCTGTTTAAGAAGGCACCGGGTTCGCAGTAGCACCACAGCTCTCTCCCTGCTCACCAGTTGTACATAGTATAGTAGCTGTGTTGGTATTTCAGCTCAGCCCCATTCACTTCAATGGGGCTTAGCTGCGCCTAGGCCATGTGACTGATGAACGTGATGTCATATGGCTTAGGCAAAGCTGGAGAAGGCCGCAGCGCAAGTGCAGTTGCATTTGCCTTCTCAAAAAGCTGATTGGTGGGGGTCCCAGGTGTCAGACCTCCACCGATCAGAGGTCATAAGTAAAAAACACTTGGAAAACCTCTTTAATACACATGGAAATATGCAACTATATCTGGATATGAGAGATTCAAAACAACATCAGTTAGCACCAGTCACTCTACCTACTAGCAAGAAAATAAATGCAGTGTTACAGTAACCCCAATATGAAATAAAGTAGACTAACAAAAACATATATATGACAAAATACACCTGTGTACAATTAATCAAATGATATTGATCATATCTACCTTCCAGCGGTCCTTTCCTACACAGTCATGTGGTGTTCCTTCTCCTTCCTCCTGCCCTTACTTGGTTCTTGACTTGAATAATGATCTAAATCATTTCCTCCCTGGACCCTCTCTTTATATGCATGTAGGCCACTGACTATAATGTTGCTCAACCTGATTGGTCATTGTGAGAGTAGGCTAGACTAGGGAGTTACAGTAGATTCTTCAGATATTTATTTTGTTGACTCTAGGTAATAAAATTCTGTTCGCCAAGGGTCAGATAAGCTCACTCTGCCAGATCCTGTTCTCCAAAGGCTAGATAAGCTCACTCTGCCAGATCCTGTTCTCCAAAGGCTAGATAAGCTCACTCTGCCAGATCCTGTTCTCCAAAGGCTAGATAAGCTCACTCTGCCAGATCCTGTTCTCCAAAGGCTAGATAAGCTCACTCTGCCAGATCCTGTTCTCCAAAGGCTAGATAAGCTCTCTCTGCCAGATCTTGTTCTCTAAGGCTACTTTCACACTAGCGTTTTAAAATTCCGGTATTGAGTTCCGTCATAGGGGCTCAATACCGGAATAAAACGCTTCAGTTTTGTCCCCATTCATTGTCAATGGGGACAAAACTGAACTGAAGACAACGGAATGCTCCTGAAAGCATTCCGTTCCGTCTTCAGACCGGAGAACAAACCGCAGCATGCTGCGGTTTTCTCTCCGGTCCAGGGATCCGCACCAAGACGGATCCGGAATGACCCCCAATGCAAGTCAATGGGGACGGATCCGTTTGGTGTGGACACACCAGTAATTCGGATCTGTCCTCCATTGATTTGCAATGGGGGATCATTCCGGATCCGGCTACAGAGCTAGACGCATACATAAATACATACATACAGACATACATACATACAGACATACATACACACATACATACATACAGACATACACACATACATACTCACATACTCCAGGGACGCCGGCAGCATGTCTTCACGCGCCTCCTGCGCGCAGCTATGACGTTTCCCCACTGCGCCCAGCAGAGGGCGCTGTGGGGAATCGTCATCACTGCACGCAGGAGGCGCGTGAAGACGTTCTGCCGGCGTCCCTGGAGTATGTATGTCTGTATGTCTGTATGTCTGTGTCTTGTTCCATGTTAACATGTGTGGGGCCGGAGCGCTGCTCCGGCTCCACACATGTATCAGCGTTAGCACGGATCCGTTGGCACCCTTTAGGTGCCGGATCCGTGCTAACGCTAGTGTGAAAGAGGCCTAAGGCTACTTTCACACTAGCGTTTTAAAATTCCGGTATTGTGTTCCGTCATAGGGGCTCAATACCGGAATAAAACACTTCAGTTTTGTCCCCATTCATTGTCAATGGGGACAAAACCGAACTGAAGACAACGGAATGCTCCTGAAAGCATTCCGTTCCGTCTTCAGACCGGAGAACAAACCGCAGCATGCTGCGGTTTGCTCTCCGGTCCAGGCATCCGCACCAAGACGGATCCGGAATGACCCCCAATGCAAGTCAATGGGGACAGATCCGTTTGGTGTGACACACCAGTAATCCGGATCTGTCCTCCATTGACTTGCAATGGGGGGTCATTCCGGATCCGGCTACAGAGAAACATACAGACAGACAGACATACATAGACATACATACATACACATACATACACATACATACTCACATACTCGCATGTCTTCACGCGCCTCCTGCGCGCAGGTATGACGTTTCCCCACTGCGCCCAGCAGAGGGCGCTGTGGGGAATCGTCATCACTGCGCGCAGGAGGCGCGTGAAGACGTGCTACCGGCGTCCCGGGCTGGAGTATGTAAGTATGTATGTGTTTGTGTGTGTATGTATGTTCTCTGTGTATGTGTCAACATGTGTGGGGCCGGAGCGCTGCTCCGGCTCCACACATGTGTCAGTGGCAGTATGGATCCGTCGGCACCCTTTAGGTGCCGGATCCGTGCTGCCGCTAGTGTGAAAGTAGCCTAAGATTCAGATAAGCTCACAGTTAACTGACAGTTAATGTGACAGTTATTATTATGCATACATACACACACAATAACTATGGTTTCTACTACTTTGACTTGTTGAATAACTTGATGAACCGATACAGTGGGTAATATCAATGAATAACAGATGCATGCACTAAGACAAAAACACCTATTAATAATGCACCAGTTATTGTATATATACACAATAGAACTTTATTAACAATCCTAAAAATAAAAAAAAAATAATATTTAAATTAAAATGTATAAAATGGGAAATCAGCAACCAGGAAAATGAATTACAGTGCGGTCACAGTGATATACAATATACATTAGTAGTGTGCAAGAAATCATTTAACTTCAGGCAGAATACTAGTATAAATAAAACAATAAAAGTACAACATATAGTAATAAAATCAATCAAAGACCACTAACAAGAGAGCTGCACAGATTTCATTAATCCACCCCCCCCCCCCTTTTTAGGTAACTGAATGCAATAGCAAATAATGTCAAATAAGGTCAGTGTTACACTGACATAGAGGATATAGAGGATATAACTATGGGTAAATGTGTGGCTGACGGTGTTAACAAACATCATGTTAAAAGACACACTGCTCCATCACATGGTTTTGACACTGGAAGGAAGTTGAGCCTCAGAAAATACCACTTTGGCCTTTTCGTTCCATTTGTCAGTGCATATTCCTGCTGCTAGAAAACCTGCCATCCCTGATTATAGTATTAAATAGTCTCAACAAAGGATTCACAGAAGAGTTGTTTCAAAGATTAATCGTTCTATAAATTAACAACTAGATCACTGCCTGATAAAGAACATTTAATTAAAAAATCCACCCCTAAGGGATGGCACGGCTTTGGATATTTTTCTGAAAGTAGTGTCTGATCGATTACGTAGTCTGGAGCACCAGAGATGGCAGCTCTCATGTCCCTTGAACGGGATCAGTCAATTGTGATAAAGCCATGGATCAGGAATAATATAGTAATATGTGCCTTAATATCTTAACGGACAGGGACTGCTATCATTATCTGCTCCCTAAACACCCACAGACTCCATATTTTTACAGTTTGCCAAAAGTCCACAAGGGCTTTACTCCATTGAAAGGCAGACCTATTGTCTCAGGGACGGGGAGCCTAACACACAATGTCAGCACGTACGTGGATACCATCTTACGTCCGTTTGTGTTGGCTCTCCCGTCCTATGTAAGAGATTCAATGGAGGTAATAAAGAAACTGGATGGCATACATCTTGATGACAATACTGGCCAGCCTTTTTGGCCAGCCTTGATGTAGAGGCGGTCTACAGCTCCATACCACACCAGCAGGGGTGTGGAGCTGTGGGCGCCTTCTTCAAACAGAGGGGAACGCACTTGTGGGCGCATAATGAACTGGTTCTCGTGCTACTCTAGTTCATACTGGAACACAATGTGTTCCTCTTTGATGGTCGCGTTTACCACCAGCTCAGGGGGCGGCAATGGGAATCCCTTGCGCCCCCAGTTTCTCTAACCTCTACCTGGGCTGGTGGGAGCGGGAGGTTGTTTTTTCGGACATGAATAAATGGGCGGAGCACATTAGTTTATGGCTCCGCTTTATTGATGACGTGCTCATCCTGTGGTCCGGCACGAAGGATGAGTTTCGGGAGTTTGTAGACAGCCTGAACCAGATCCAACTGGGTTTATTCTTTACCTCTGAAGTTCAGGAGACTGAAATTACATTCCTGGACCTTACGATCTTTAGGGATGCGGCGAGGGGTCTCGGCACATGGTTGTACCGGAAGCCCACCGCGACAAATTCCCTCCTGAAATGGGACAGCTGCCACCCGACCCCATTTAAGAGGGGCATACCCAAGGGGCAGTATTTGCAGATGCGCCACACTTGCTCTCAGTTGGGTGACTTTCGGGTGGCAGCTAGGGACCTCCAGGAACGTTTTCTTCAGAGAGGTTACCCGCAGAGCGTCCTTAAAAAGGCCTATCACCACTCCATGTCAATCAACAGGGAGACACTCTTGGATCCCAAACCGAGAACCCCTGACAGTGACCTGATACGGACTGTTGTGACGTTTGACGTCGACATTTTGAAGTATGCCATATACTGACCAGTTTCTGGGGGATTTTACAATCTGATCCCGATGTCGGTCACTTGGTAGGTGACAGACCGGCTATCACGTATAGACGGGGACGCAGTTTAAAGGACAGGCTAGTCCACAGCTTCTTTCAGTCTCCCTCACGTACCACATGGCTTCATAGAGAACTGAAGGGGAATTTCCGCTGTGGCAACTGCGTGGCCTGTGGGGCCATAAGGACTGGCAATAACTTCTCCAGTACCAATACTGGGAGACAATTTGCAATCACATCTTTCATCAATTGCAAAACTAAGGGGCTGATTTACCTGGCCACCTGTACGTGCGGGCAACAATATGTTGGTAAAACCATCAGGGAGTTCCGACGCCGGGTTGGGGAACACCTAAACGACATCCGGAATAACACGGATACTCCGATTGCCCGCCATGTCAATACTGTGCATGATGGCCAGGTTGATGCGATCAGCTTCCAGGGAATTGAGGTTATCCGAAGATCTCCCCGCGGGGGTGATTTTGACAAAAGGGTTTTGCAAAAGGAGGCACAGTGGACATTCAGGACTGTGCGACCAGAGGGCCTGAATGACCATATTTCATATATGTGCTTCGTTTAATTACCCCATATTCTCAGCAGGAGACATCTGCACATACAGTGTTCTCATTAAAAACATCTGGATATTATGGGGTTATGGTTACCCTGAATGTCTCTATATATACCTCATCTCCTACAGAGAGATGGATTACTTGTGTCATCTGTAGTGCATGGGACATCACGCCCATGTATGGAATACTGACATCATATATAGCTTTAATATGTGTCCTCCCTTTCCCTGCTTGGGGTCTATTACAGCTGGACCATTTATATCAGCCTTTATGATCAGGCTGTCATTATTTTTGGTATAGCAGGGAAGGGGTACTTCTCCGCTAGTCTTTTTGGGAATACTGCATATTCATAATTCGGCATCTTGGACGCAGTTCATACTCAATGGCTTTTTTGATAACATTGTCAGGTGTTTCCCTGACTGTATTGTTATTTCTACTTACCGCACATGAGGTGGCTGGCGTTTTGTGTTTGTCTGTCCAGTGTTAGCTCCTGTGGCTCCTGATGAGCCTTATAATAGGCAAAACGCGTCGAGTGTGATTATATAGGACGCTACATTCATGCTTTGACAAATGGCATTTACTAATGTATGTTATTTGCAGCAGCACTAGGTTGTCACTTTTGGGGCATGAGCGATACGGATTAGGGGACTGTGTATGTGCTGAATGACGCTGATAGCACCTCTAAACATAGTGCTTGCTGGAGCGTCCATACCCTAAGCCTCTAGCCCTACTTTGTGTAGTACACTCATGTTTTTTGCATATTAGCAAGTATCACAAACTAACTTGCTCTTTCCCTCCCCCCTCTGTACCTAGTAGCATTTCTAGGTGGGGGCTGGGAGTGCATAACAGTGAGTGGCTACTTACTTTGTGTGTTTTTTTGTTTGTCTGTTTAGTGTGGGGGAAGGGTGGATTGGTAGTTTGTGTACTACACCTTACTGTGAGTAAGGGGTTTCCTATCCCACTCTGTGGGTGTTAGGGTCCATTCACACGAACGTATATTTGCGGGCCCGCATTACTGCGGACCCGCAAATATACGGGGGCTGCCCGGCATGTGTTCCGCAGCGCTCGGAACACATGCCGTGCGGCCCCATTGAAAATGCCTATACTTGTCCGTGCGCACGGACAAGTATAGGACATGCTTTAAAAGATAGAGGTGAATGGGGCCGCATCAATTCCCGCAATTTTGCGGATAGATACGGCCCCATTCACACGGTCGTGTGAATGGGGCCTTTGCCGCATAGATCCTCTCTCCTCTTCACCCATTAGTCCTGGTGCCGGTGCTGGTACTGGGACTTGAGTTGGCTTCAGTCCTGTCTAATTTTAAACTGATATTAATAAAGTTTGACTTTTTACTTAAACGTTCTTTATCAGGCAATGATCTAGTAGTTAATTTATAGAACGATTAATCTTTGAAACAACTCTTCTGTGAATCCTAGGCAGGCAGATAGCGGCAATGGAATGATAGGGCACCATCAGCAAGGGCAGATCTATTCATTGGCCTCACCATGAGGAGGGTGAATTTTATCCCAGATCCATGCCTGGTCTCATGGAGCACAACTTTGTCTGTTTGGGTGTCACCACACATCCTGCCACATTGAAAACCTTCTCTAAGATGATACAGGAGGCTGGGCAAGAGAGAACAAAGAGCATAGTGGGCCAGTTTGTCCCACTGTTCTAGTCTGCCTGCCCAGAGGTCCATGAGGCCAGGGTTGCCAGAGTCCAGGTAGGACTGAAACTGGGTCTTGAGTCATTAGATCTCAGTTTGCTGCTATGCCTCAGCCTGGTGTAGCAGATGAAAAAATTGCTCGATCATGTTGCTACTGCTGCTTGTGGTAGTGGGGGCAGCACAAGCTGGGCAAAAGGGGGCCACAATCACATAGACGGCAAATGTCTATTTGCCAAAAGCTGTGGTAAGCTGCGTACACAGTGTTTACGAGCAAATAAAAAGTAATTTGACCTCACTTCAACAGGAGAAAAAACATTTCCCATTTTGCTTTGATAGCAAGGGTCTAAAAGCATGGCTAGCCCATAATCATCAGATTGCTTCATGAGAATGATATCCCTGGCATTATATAAGCAAGCAAGTATACAGCTTGCCATTCAGGACAGTGTACCAGAGGACCCAGATCTTTCGGGCTCCATCCCCCACTAAAATGACATCTTAGTGGCTGGTGTTGTCATCATCATCATCCTCATCCTCCAGTAGCATCTTATCCTGCTCCATGGGACTCTCCATGTGGGTCCCCAAGAGATAAAGGGCGGATAGCAAAATATATCAGCTGTACAAAAAATATCCTGAAAAACGTCCAGCAGTGTACTGGTACCTCCTAAAATAACAGTGCTTGGTATGCAGTAAAACTACTTTCACATTAGCGTTTATATATTTTGGTATTGAGCTCCGTCATAGGGGCTCAATACCGGAATAAAATGCTTCAGTTTTGTCCTTATTTATTGTCACATTTATTTGGTGACAAAACTGAACTGAAGAGAACGGAATGCTCCTACAAGCATTCCGTTCAGTTCTCTTCAGTCTCCAGACCGGAGAGCAAACCGCAACATGCTGCGGTTTGCTCTCCGTTCTGGGCATCCACACCATGACGGATCAGGAATGACCCCCAATGCAAGTCAAAGGGGACGGATCCATTCGGTGTGACACAATAGTAAACGGATCTGTCCTCCATTGACTTTCAATGGAATTCATGACGGATCCGTCACCCTTCACTTACCTGTCCTCGCAGCTCCCTCCTCCCTCCAGCAGGGGGCGCTGTGGGGAATCTTCCCATTGTGCGCGACGCCCTCTGGAGCTGCGGGGAGAGGTCAGGAGCTGTGGGGACAAGTAAGTTTAACCCCCTCCTCCTCAAAATAGTGTATGGTGCAGGTGTGGGACCAGAGCGCAGTTCCGGCCCCACACGTGCACCTGAAGCAGCACGGATCCGGTGGGACCCTTCACCCGCCGGATCCGTGCTGCCGCTTGTGTGAAAGTGGCCTAAACTGTTAGGACCAGATCAAGTACTGACATAAGCTTTATCAGTAATATATATGTATTTATCAGCATATACAGTTTCTTGCGAAAGTATTCGGCCCCCTGGAACTTTTCAACCTTTTGCCACATTTCAGGCTTCAAACAAAAAGATATAACATTTTAAAAAAGTGGGTCACAATTGTGAAGTGGAACGAAATTTATTGGATCATTTAAACTTTTTTTGTAATAATAAAACTGAAAAGTTGAGCGTGCAAAAAAAAAGATTTCCCAAGCTTTAAACATCCCAAGGAGCACTGTGCAAGCGATCATGTTGAAATGGAAGGAGTATCAGACCACTGCAAATCTACCAAGACCCGGCTGTCCCTCTAAACTTTCATCTCAAACAAGGAGAAGACTGATCAGAGATGCAGCCAAGAGGCCCATGATCCCTCTGGATGAACTGCAGAGATCTACAGCTGAGGTGGGAGAGTCTGTTCATAGGACAACAATCAGTCCAACACTTCACAAATCTGGCCTTTATGGAAGAGTGGCAAGAAGAAAGCCATTTCTCAAAGATATCCATAAAAAGTCTGGTTTACAGTTTGCCACAAGCCACCTGGGAGACACACCAAACATGTGGAAGAAGGTGCTCTGGTCAGATGAAACCAAAATTGAACTTTTTGGAAACAATGCAAAACGATATGTTTGGCGTAAAAGCAACACAGCTCATCACCCTGAACACACCATCCCCACTGTCAAACATGGTGGTGGCAGCATCATGGTTTGGGCCTGCTTTTCATCAGCAGGGACAGGGAAGATGGTTAAAATTGATGGAAAGATAGATGGAGCCAAATACAGGACCATTCTGGATGAAAACCTGTTGGAGTCTGCAAAAGACCTGAGACTAGGACGGAGATTTATCTTCCAACAAGACAATGATCCCAAACATAAAGCAAAATCTACAATGGAATGGTTCAAAAATAAATGTATCCAGGCCTTAGAATAGCCAAGTCAAAGTCCAGACCTGAATCCAATTGAGAATATGTGGAAAGAGCTGAAAACTGCTGTTCAAAAACGCTCTCCATCCAACCTCAAAGAGCTCCAGCTGTTTTGCAAGGAAGAATGAGCAAGAATTTCAGTCTCTAGATGTGCAAAACTGATAAAGACATACCCCAAGCGACCTGCAGCTGTATTCGCAGCAAAAGAATTAATGCAAGGGGGCCGAATAATTTTGCACACCCCACTTTTCAGTTTTATTATTACAAAAAAAGTTTAAATGATCCAATAAATTTCGTTCTACTTCACAATTGTGACCCACTTGTTGTTGATTCTTCACCAAAAATTTAAAATGTTATATCTTTTTGTTTGAAGCCTGAAATGTGGCAAAAGGTTGAAAAGTTCCAGGGGGCCAAATACTTTCACAAGGCACTATATATGTTTTGTACACTGTAAGAACAAGTAAGTGAGCAGGCTCCCATTTCTTATTTAAATATAGACTAGTGCAGGGGTAGGCAACCGGCACTCCAGCTGTTGTGAAACTACAACTTCCAGCATACATAATTTATCTGCTCTTCTCAGAACTCCTATAAAAAGGATGGAGTATGCTGGGCATTGTAGTTTCACAACAGCTGTAGTGTCGAAGGTTGCTGACCCCTGGACTAGTGTGTCATTAATCATTTTTTCTGCAGCTCGGAGAATTTACACAGTTCACCGCAAGCAATAACTTGATGAAAAAATCTTCACCTGATAACGTTCTAATTTTCCTGAGATTAAGTTGGCAAAAAGGCCAAACCCGCGCTTGCACAGTTGGTGATCCCGGGCTGGATATGCTCTTTAGTTTCACAGAGTGTTGTTTCATTCTTCGCTGCTGTTTTTACGGAGCCAGGTGTCTAGTAAACCAGCAGATGATGCAAAATAATGTTCCAGTAATTAGAAGCTTATCTTCCACATGAAAGTAAACAATGCACTGTTAACCCTTTCAGTACCGGAGGTTTTTTCGGCTTTGCGTTTTCGTTTTGCGCTCCCTGCCTTCAAGCAGCCATAACTGTTTTATTTTTCTGTTCACATAGCTATATGAGGGCTTGTTTTTTGCGGGACAAGTTGTACTTTCCAACGCCACCATTTAATATTGCATATGGTGTAGTGGGAATCGGGAAAAAAAAATCCAAATCGGGTGAAATTGCAAAAAAACGCTATTCCGCTACAGTTCTACAGGTTTTTTATTTACAGCGTTCGATGTTCATTAAAACTGACCAGTTACTTTCATTCTACTGGTCAGTACGAATCCGGCGATACCTAATATGTATAGTGATAAAAAAAAAGTGATAAAATAATTATAAAGTTGGATATTTTTTTTTTGTCATATCTTGACCCCTATAACTTTTTGGTATTTATGTGTACGGAGCTGTATGGGGGCTCATTTTTTGAGGGGCGATCTGAAGTTTTTATTGATACCATTTTAGGGTGTGTATGACTTTTTGATCACTTTTTATTTAATTTTTTTTAGAAAAAAAAGCGACAAAAAACAGTGAATCGCCATTTTGACGCTTTTCCCACCACAGAATTTGCCGTATTGGAAATTTTTTTAATATTTTAAAAGTACGGGCGTTTTTAGTCATGGTGATACCCATGATGTCTATATTTATTGTTATTTAGGTATTTATTTTTTAATTATACGGAAATGGGGTGATTTAAACTTTTATATTTTTTAACATTTCTTTAAATTTTTTGTGATTATTTTAAAGCTAAAATATGAGCAAATAGATTGTGTTTTTTATTTTTTATTTATGAGTAGAGATGAGCGAGCACTAAAATGCTCGGGTGCTCGTTATTCGAGTCGAACTTTTCCCGATGCTCGGGTGCTTGTTTCGAATAACGAACCCCATTGAAGTCAATGGGAGACTCGAGCATTTTTGCAGGGGACCAAGGCTCTGCCTAGGGAAGGCTGGGTGAAAACCTGGAAACCTCAGAAAATGATGGAAACACCACGGAAATGGACAGGAAACAGCAGGGGCAGCATGCATGGATGCCTCTGAGGCTGCCTAATCCCACCATTACCCCAAATTCTCCTAGTGGGGCATGTGTGGTATCGATTCTTCTCAGTTTAAAATCGTATATGTCCCCTATCTTGGGACCATATATTTCATGGATTTTTCGAACACGGAAAAGGAAAAAGAGCTTGCTCTGGCCAGGGGAGTGTCTTTTCTACTGCAGCTAAGGGGACGTGTCCATGCTCTGCCTATCACAGGTCAGGAGCCAATTAAAAGAGGAACCAACAAAAATCAGTATAATATCTAATATGGCCCCTATCCGGGTAAATTGTTTGGAGAGAGGGCCTTTAGGTGGGGGCAGGCTGGGGGGAAGGAGGTTGAGCTGGAAGAGCCAGAGGAGTGCCCCCTGGGCTAGCGTGTGTGGTGGTGACAACAGCCGGATGTAGTTAGAATGACGACGCAGGACCCCAACTTAAAAATTTAGCATCAACCGGTACAGTCGCAAATTATGAGATTGATCAAGTGTGGTATGTCTTCTATGTATACTACTCAGTTTAATACCGTATATGGCAGCTATCCGGAAAAATAGTTTGGAGAGAGAGAGAGAAAGATAGGAAAAAGACATAAATTGTTTGGAGAGAGGGCCTGTAGGTGGACCTCCGGAAAAATTATTTGGAGAGAGGGCCTGTAGGTGGACCTCCAGAAAAACTGTTTGGAGAGAGGGCCTGTAGGTGGACCTCCGGAAAAATAGTTTGGAGAGAGGGCCTGTAGGTGGACCTCCGGAAAAATTGTTTGGAGAGAGGGCCTGTAGGTGGACCTCCGGAAAAATTGTTTGGAGAGAGGGCCTGTAGGTGGACCTCCGGAAAAATTGTTTGGAGAGAGGGCCTGTAGGTGGACCTCTGGAAAAATTGTTTGAAGAGAGGGCCTTTAGGGGGCCCTCCTGAAAAATTGTGGTAAAAGAGTGCCAGTTGGACCTCTAAAAAATGGCGTTTTTTTGGTCAGCGTTAGGCAAAGACGACATGGAGGAGGAGTAGGAGGAGTAGAGAAGAGGAATCGGATACATAAGTAATATTAATCTTTAGCTGCTTTCCCCCGAAGGAGATTTGAATTCCGGTGAAATCCAGGCTTTGTTCATTTTAATAAGCGTCAGCCAGTCAGCGCTGTCAGTTGACAGGCGTGTACGCTTATCGGTGATGACGCCACCAGCTGCACTGAATACCCGCTCTGACAGCACGCTAGTGGCAGGGCAGGCCAGCACCTCCAAGGCGTACAGCGCCAGTTCAGGCCACGTGTCCAGCTTTGAAACCGAGTAGTTGTATGGAGCAGAGTGATCGCTACGGACGTTGGTATGGTCAGCTAGGTACTCCCTCACCATCTTTCTGTACAACTACCCCCTACTCTGCCTAGACTGGGGACAGGTGACAGTGTCTTGCTGGGGTGACATAAAACTGGCAAAGGCCTTGGAGAGCGTTCCCCTGCCAGTGCTGGACAAGCTGCCTGCTCGCCTCCTCTCCCCCGCTACTTGGCCCACAGAACCATGCCCTCTGCCGCTAGTGGCGTCAGATGGGAAGGATTGTTTCAGCTTGTGCACCAGGGCCTGTTGATATCTATTCACTCTCATACTCCTTTCCTCTGCAGGGATGAGAGTGGAAAGGTTCTGCTTGTACCGTGGGTCCAGGAGAGTAAACACCCAGTAATCGGTGTTTAAAAAAAA
The DNA here is from genome assembly GCA_900303285.1 of Rhinella marina. Lineage (NCBI taxonomy): Eukaryota > Metazoa > Chordata > Amphibia > Anura > Bufonidae > Rhinella > Rhinella marina. Next base: position 51,739 of record ONZH01006778.1, on the reverse strand, counting down.
GATTCTAATGCGAGGGTCACGGGATAGGCAGCCTAACATGAAGTCTGCCATGCAGTGTCGGACTGGCCCACCAGAGGACCGGAGGATCCTCCGGTAGGCCACAAGCCAGGAACCTATAGTCAGGGCCGGATTATCATTGGAGCATTTGGAGCTACTGCTCCAGGCCCCGGCTCCAATGATTTCAGGGGGGGCCCCGCTCCCCTGGTGCCGCCCCCCGCTGCCGCATACCTCCCAACCGTCCTAGATCCAGCCTCTGGCAGGACATAGGACGTAGAGACAGTTGCCTGTTGCAGGAAGGAGCAGACAGCCGAAATCGGCTGTCTGCTTCTTCCATCCTCCCTCCTGTCCCCCCTGCAGCTCTCCTTACCTCCCAGGCATGCCTCAGGTCTCGGCGGGGGTGGGGCAGCATAGGCCCCGCCCCCTTCAGACATGAGAAGAAGATCTCCTGCTCTGATGATGCTGGCCCTGCTGCTATGAAAAAGGTAAGTATAATTTTTTTTAACTTTCTGTACACTGTGTTTATTATCCCTTGACTGTGACATCACTGTGTTTATTATCTCTGTACTGTGACATCACTGTGTTTATTATTCCTGGACTGTGACATCACTGTTTATTTTCCCTGTACTGTGACATCACTGTGTTTATCATCCCTGGACTGTGACATCACTGTGTTTATTATCCCTGGACTGTGACATCACTATTTTTATTATCCCTGGACTGTGACATCACTGTGTTTATTATCCCTGGACTGTGACATCACTGTGTTTATTATTCCTAGACTGTGACATCACTGTGTTTATTATCCCTGTATGGTGACATCACTGTGTTTATTATCCCTGTACTGTGACATCACTGTGTTTATTATCCCTGTACGGTGACATCTCTGTGTTTATTATCTCTGTACTGTGACATCACTGTGTTTATTATCCCTGCACTGTGACATCACTGTGTTTATTATCGCTGTACAGTGACATGGCTGTGTGTATTATCCCAGTGCAGGAAGAGGTAAGTGGTCTGTGTTTGTGTGTTTGTTTTCTATTTTTCAGGGTCGTGAATGCAGAGGACTACGTCGGATTCGGTGGACTACGTCGGACCAGCTTTTTTTTTAATTTTTTTAAATAAAATGGTCAAACAGGGGTCTGGGGAGTGTTTATTTCAATAAAATGTTTTATACTTGTGTGTGTGTATTTTTTTTACAACACTACAGTTTTAGTAATTACGGTTATCTACAGACAGCCCTGATTACTAATACTGGGCTTAGTGCTTGCCGGTATGGCAGGCCAGCACTAACCCCAACATCTATTACCTCAGCACCCACCGCCACCAGGGGTGCCGGGAAGAGCCGGGTACCCGCAGGACCGGACCTTCTAAATTGTGGGTCTGGCTCTGGGGCGGCTGCAGGCTGGTACCATTAGGCTGGGAAGGGCCAATAACCGTGTCCCTTCCCACCCTGGTAGTGCCAGGCTGCCGCTGCTGGTTGTATCTGGCTGGCGAAGGAAAAAAGGGGGGACCCCACGCCATTTTTTACAAAAATAATTAAATAATTTTTTAAAAAATGGCGTGGGGTCCCACACGTAAGAATTCCCTCTCCTCACTGGCCTGACTCTCCATTTCCTCCTCCTCCTCCAAGTCCTCCTCTTCAGCCCATACATGCTCAAGAGTTAAGGACTGAGCACTGGTACCCTCTACTGTCTCGGCGACATTCTCCTCCTCTTCCTCCTCATCCTCATCCCCCTCCTCCGATACGCGCTGAGAAACAGACCGGAGGGTGCTCTGGCTATCAATCAACGTATCTTCCTCCATTGTCTCTTGTGACAAGCGCATAGCATCCGACTTCATGCTGAGCAGTGAGTTTTTCAACAGGCAAAGCAGCAAGATGGTGAGGCTGATAATGGCGGCATCGCGGCTGACCATCTGTGTTGACTCCTCAAAGTTGCTCAACACCTGGCAGATATCAGACATCCACGTCCACTCCTCATTGTAGACTTGAGGAATCTGACTGACCTGACTACCAGTTCTGGTGGAAGTTGAAATCAGACAGATTGGGGTATGTCTTGAGGAACCGCTGAACTATGAGATTGAACACGTGGGCCAGGCATGGCACATGTGTCAGTCTGCCGAGTTGCAGAGCCGCCACCAGGTTACGCCCGTTGTCACACACAACCATGCCTGGCTTGAGGTTCAGCGGTGTCAGCCACACATCGGTCTGCGCCGTGATGCCCTGTAACAGCTCTTGGGCGGTGTGCCTTTTGTCACCTAAGCTCAGCAGTTTGAGCACCGCCTGCTGGCGCTTACCCACGGCACTGCTGCTGCGCCTAGAGCTACCGACTGAAGGCGCCTTGCCCACGGATGGTAATTCGGTGGAGGAGGAGGAGGAGGGGTCGGAGGAGGAGGCATAGTACGTCTGAGAGACCGTGACCGAGGTAGGCCCCGCAATCCTCGGTGTGGGCAGTACATGAGCGGCCCCAGGGTCAGTCTCGGTCCCAGCCTCCACCAAGTTAACCCAATGTGCCGTCAGTGAGATATAGTGTCCCTGCCCGGCAGCACTTGTCCACGTGTCCGTGGTTAGGTGGACCTTCTCAGAAACAGCGTTGGTCAGGGCACGGATGATGTTCTGTGACACGTGCTGGTGTAGGGATGGGACGGCACATCGGGAAAAATAGTAGCGGCTGGGGACCGAATACCGAGGGGCAGCCACCGCCATGAGATTGCGAAAGGCCACGGTCTCTACCAGCCTATAGGGCAGCATCTCCAGGCTCAGCAATTTGGAGATGTGGACGTTGAGGGCTTGGGCATGTGGGTGGGTGGAACTGTATTTCCTCTTGCGCTCCAGCGTCTGCTGTAAAGACAGCTGAACGCTGCGCTGGGACACATTGGTGGACACTGTGGAGGATCGTGGAGGCGAAGGTGTGGTTTTCCGGAAGGAGGCGCTCGTGCCGGGGTCCTGGGCAGGGGGTTGACTAGCAGAGGCAGCGATGACACAGGGGAAGGAGCAGTGGTGTGACTTGCAGGAGGTGGTGAACGGCCTTGGTTCCATTGAGTGAGGTGTTTAGCACTCATATGCCTGCGCATGCTGGTGGTGGTTAGGCTAGTAGTGGTGGCACCCCTGCTGATCCTGGTGTGGCACAGGTTGCACACCACAGTCCGTCAGTCATCCTCACTTTCTTTAAAGAACCTCCAGACTTGCGAACATCTAGGCCTCGCCACGGGAGCTTCACTACGTGAAACAGTTGCTGCTGATGCACCAGCTCTGGCCCTGCTTCTCCCTCTGGCCACACCACTGCCTCTTCCAACCTGTTCTGGTGCAGCACTCGCCTCAGCCTCAGAAGCACTGTCTTCACTCGGCTTATCAACCCAGCTTGGGTCAGTCACCTTGTCATCCTCCGATTCCTCAGTCTGCTTCCCCTCAGTCTGCTCCCCCCTCTGACTTCCTGCCCTGACAACAACTTCACCACTGTCTGACAACCATGTCTCCTTATCGTCTGACACCTCTTTACAAACTTCTTTCACTAAGTCAACATTGTCATCATCATCATCATCATCACCCACAGACTGCGACAGTTGGAAAACTTGGGCATCGGGAACGAGGTCAGCAGCAACCGGAGACGTGGTTTGTGACTCTGGGAAGGGTCCAGAAAACAGTTCCTGAGAGTATGCCGGATCGCATTCCAAATTTTCCTGGGAGGGGGCAGACTGGGGGGAAGGAGGTTGAGGTGGAGGAGCCAGAGGAGTGCTCCCTTGGGTAACGTGGGTGGACTGCGTGGAAGACTGACTGGTGGACAAATTACTTGAAGCATTGTCCGCAATCCACGACATCAGCTGTTCGCACTGTTGTGGTTTCAACAGTCCTCTACCACGTGTCCCTGTAACTTCAGACATGAAGCTAGGGAGTGTAGCTCTGCGGCGTTCCCCTGCTCCCTCATCAGCAGGTACTGTCTCACCCTGCCCAGGACCACGGCCTCGACCCTTAACCCTGGGGTTCAACATTTTCTGTATATAAGTGTATTATATAAAAAAAATAAAATAAATGGGCCTGGTGTACTGAAACCCACAAACTTGTTCAGTCTGGTTTAATTAAGTGACGTACAGAATGTGTCAACTGGACAGAAAATACGGATTGTAGTGAGTGGACAGCTGAACTGTGACACACAGAATGGTTCCACGCAGCTGTGTGAAATGGATTCGTATCACTGAGCTAAAACAACAAAGAAACTATTTTTTTATTTATATTTTTTTTTTATATTTTTTTTTAGTTTTGTTTTGTTGGAACGTGACGTGCAGAAACTATCGTAGAGCTAACTCACACCCTGCTGACGGTGGCTATTTTGACTGCGACCCAAACAAATGTCGCACAGAGATTTTTGTGATCAAGCTATATATGTGAGAGCAAAAGACCTTGTTGGATTAAGTGACGTACAGAAAGTGTCACCTGGACAGAAAATACGGATTGCAGTGAGTGGACAGCTGAACTGTGACACACAGAAAAGTTCCACGCAGCTGTGTGAAATGGATTCATATCACTGAGCTAAAACAACAAAGAAACTATTTTTATATATATATATATATATATATTTTTAGTTTTGTTTTTTTTGGAACGTGACCTGCAGAAACTATCGTAGAGCTAACTCACACCCTGCTGACGGTGGCTATTTTGACTGCGACCCAGACAAATGTCGCACAGAGATTTTTGTGATCAAGCTATATACGTGAGAGCAAAAGACCTTGTTGGATTAAGTGACGTACAGAAAGTGTCACCTGGACAGAAAATACGGATTGTAGTGAGTGGACAGCTGAACTGTGACACACAGAATGGTTCCACGCAGCTGTGTGAAATGGATTCGTATCACTGAGCTAAAACAACAAAGAAACTATTTTTTTTTATATTTTTTCTTTTTTTATATTTTTTTTTAGTTTTGTTTTTTTGGAACGTGACGTGCAGAAACTATCGTAGAGCTAACTGACACCCTGCTGACGGTGGCTATTTTGACTGCGACCCAGACAAATGTCGCACAGAGATTTTTGTGATCAAGCTATATATGTGAGAGCAAAAGACCTTGTTGGATTAAATGACGTACAGAAAGTGTCACCTGGACAGAAAATACGGATTGTAGTGAGTGGACAGCTGAACTGTGACACACAGAATGGTTCCACGCAGCTGTGTGAAATGGATTCGTATCACTGAGCTAAAACAACAAAGAAACGTTTTTTTATATATATTTTTTTTTTATATTTTTTTTAGTTTTGTTTTTTTTGGAACGTGACGTGCAGAAACTATCGTAGAGCTAACTGACACCCTGCTGACGGTGGCTATTTTGACTGCGACCCAGACAAATGTCGCACAGAGATTTTTGTGATCAAGCTATATATGTGAGAGCAAAAGACCTTGTTGGATTAAATGACGTACAGAAAGTGTCACCTGGACAGAAAATACGGATTGTAGTGAGTGGACAGCTGAACTGTGACACACAGAATGGTTCCACGCAGCTGTGTGAAATGGATTCGTATCACTGAGCTAAAACAACAAAGAAACTATTTTTTTTATATATATATTTTTTTTTTATATTTTTTTTTTAGTTTTGTTTTTTTTGGAACGTGACGTGCAGAAACTATCGTAGAGCTAACTCACACCCTGCTGACGGTGGCTATTTTGACTGCGACCCAGACAAATGTCGCACATAGATTTTTGTGATCTAGCTGTATACGTGAGAGCAAAAGACCTTGTTGGATTAAGTGACGTACAGAAAGTGTCACCTGGACAGAAAATACGGATTGTAGTGAGTGGACAGCTGAACTGTGACACACAGAATGGTTCCACGCAGCTGTGTGAAATGGATTTGTATCACTGAGATATAACAATAAAAAAAAAGGGTTATATATGGCGACAGCTGCACTACTAGTGCCAGCCAGCCAAGCCAGGAGACAAAAAAAAATGTCTTGTAGCCCTTAGAAGGGCTGTTGGGTTCTTTTGAGATCACTCCTGCCTAACAAAGAACTAAATGCAGGCCCTAACACTCTCCCTGAAATGCAGCAGCTCTATCCCTAACAACATCCAGACAGCATCTGAGCCGAGCACCGCGGGCAGTCACTAGTATATTCCAGGGTCACCTGATCAGGCCAGCCAACCCCTGCTATCGACATGTAAGGGCCCCATGTGATGCTGGGTGTACAGCAGAGTCTCCTGGCTTGTGATTGGCTGAGTTTATAGGCGCCAAAAATGCACAATGCGGAAGTTGCCATTTCCTCGAGCATGGCGAGATACTCGTCCGAGCAGCGAGCACTTACGAGTACCGTAATACTCCAACGAGCACCAAGCTCGGACGAGTATGCTCGCTCATCTATATTTATGAGCAATCAGGGCTTTTTAATTTTGAATTAAAGCCTGAATTTGCTCATTTCTTATCATAGCCTGCCATCTAGTGGCCAGAATAAGCCTCATCAGCGAGGTTTACAGCTTTCAGATTGTGTACAGACACCCCATTTGACCACATGGGGCGTCTGTACACCACCCGTAAGCGAACACTTGCAGGTTTTTGCGCTACTAGAGACCGTGATCTCATGTGATCACGGCATCTAATTGCTTAAGAGGAAACCGCCGATGGCGGTAAGTACCCGCAAGTCTCTGCTGTTGGAAACAGCAGAGACTTGCCGGCCATGACGCCCGCCGCACATGCGAGCGGGCGCCATGTGTCCGCATCGCCCCAGCGCCGTACATGTACGGCGCTGGTATACTAAGGGTTAAATATGCAAGTAAACAATGCATTTCTGGGTATGCAAGTAGACAGTACACTCTTGAATTTAGATAAACTAAATGGATGGGAATAGCAAATATGATGATGGACTAATGGACTAAACATGTTTCATGGCTACTATTACCTTCCTCAGTAACCAGAAGAGTATATATAAATGATATATACTGTATATTTAGTCCTATATACTTTTAGTAGGTACTGAAATACTGAAGACATCTTTCAGGATATCCAGAAGGACATATATTATAGATATGATGGTTAACCTTTTGTACAGTTTTATTTTGCTGCTGAGCCCCCAGTAATAGATACTAATGGGGTCATTTATTAAGACCAACGTTTTAGACACCAGTCTTAATAACCCTGGTCTGGCGCTTGAGGCGCATCGACCACTGGCGTACAGCAGTCTCAGATCTAGGCCTGCTCCCTTGCTTGTGTAGATTTAGATCATTTTCTACGCCAAAAAATGGTGTAGAAAATTATAAATGACATGGGCCTACAGGCCCGCTTTCATCCCCGCCAAGATCACGTCCCCTTTTTTTTCAGAACTGGCGTATGTGGCATGGAAGGAGAAGAAGTTGCAGATTTTGCTGCAAATCACCGTTGCAACAAAATCTGTGCCACATATACGCCAAAAAGTCGCATATATTTGGTGATAAGTGACCTCTTAAGATTTTTATACATTTAGGACTGGATCTTCTATCTTATACAGTCATTTTTTTTTGTTTTATTTTGAATTTTATATGTTTTAATATTGTCTATTATTTGATTGTCACAATCAGCACAATTAACTTATACAGTATATTTTGTACAAATGCCTTGAGAGCCTGGACTCCATTTCTTGTACGTTTCCATTAGTCGGCCTAGGGCCACTGGATTGGGTTAGGCGCTCAGCATTGTAGTTAATATAATTTAATAAGTGAACCGTCTAATATATCTTTCATTTTAAAATGTATAAGCTGTTCTTTTTCTGCCATTCCTTGTTACATCAGCGTGAGCGTCAGCTCTAAGAAAACTATCAGGGGGACAACATCTTTTACACCACAGTTATCCCTACTAACAAATTTTGTGGCTTCTTAAAAGGTCTTCAGTACACGACAGGTGACTGATGAGCTGCCACTGCCCGACCTCACAACAACATGCTCCCTGCTGAGGTGGTCTGGTGCATGATAAAATAATTCCCAGCTTTTCTCTGCTCATACAGATGCTGTAACATGTGCAAAGTGGAATTCTAATGAGTTGGAACATCGCAGATTAAGTGGTGTAATGGCACACTGTTCTGTCACTGCAAGTCAAAGAGGGCATTCCTTGACACATAATAATGGCTGAAATGGGAGGACAGTCTCCTGAACATGACCAGCACCCTCTGCAAGTCACTGTACTTTTTCAGCATTTATTTTACTATTATTTATTAATTTATTTATTTTTTTCAGTGATTGTATTTGAACATTTACACCTGGAGGTGTGGCAACTCCAGGTTTGAATGTACCATTACTTACATCTTATGGTAACATTCTGGTGCACCTGTGCAGCCTGAGTCACATGAGTCATTGGTAGGTGGGGACTCACAGCCTCTGCCCCCCTCCCATTGTATGTGTGATTTCACGCTGGAGGTAACTAGGAGTAGGTTGCTGTGTGTCGGCCTATATGCTCCTTCCGCAATTGCCCATACGGCTAGGTAGGTTAGTGTTAGGTCCCGTGCCACTCTGAGATACCTTGATGCGGTGCTCGGGCTCCGGTATGTTCTTGATATAAGAATATATTGGCGAAAGTCTCATTTTAACATCAGCGTAAGGGTTTAGCCATATATTATCAATTGCATTACCGCCGCAGTGCACCTTTACTAGTGATTGTTTGATTAAGTGGTGTAATGGCACACTGTTCTGTCACTGCAAGTCAAAGAGGGCATTCCTTGCCACATAATAATGGCTGAAATGCGAGGACAGTCTCCTGAACATAACCAGCACCCTCTGCAAGCCACTGTACTTTTTCAGCACTTATTACACACGCAATTACAGCCATTACCGCTGACCACCTTGACCAGTTTGAGTTAGCCGGGAGACAGCCATAAACATTATAATGCTTAGCCCTGTCAATCACATTGGAGAGGGCAGGGCAGTTGCAGAGAGAGTTGAGCCTCCAGGCATGATAGCAATTCCCCTTTTGCTCCAAGAGGCCTATTTGCATATATTAAAGCATCATTTTTCCAGCAATGCGGGCACATATGAACATGGGACCAACACAGAGGCCTTCAGCTGCCAAGCGCACATACAACAGGTCAGCCAGATCCATAGGTATAAATCTGCTGACAGATGCCCTTTAATAATATAATTTTTGCATGTAATTTTTGAACTACACAGTCTGATGCATATATCAACCCTTCACTAAAACGTGTGTGTGAAAATACAATATTTTTGCAGAATAACGTCTTTGAAGTAGACGATCTATTACATTAATGTGTTCACTAAAACACGGGTGTGACAATGACAAATTTTTAAGTGAAACATCTTTAAACTACACATACAGTAATTTCTTCAGTAACACGGTTATAATTTGCTTTACTTATATAAAATGTGCTTGCAACCTATCTTGCAGCAATATACAATGCATTCAGTAAGCTATGATATAACCGCAATCGCCGTACTATTTCAGTAAGTAATAACACTAGTTCACTAAAACACAAGTGTGACAATGCAACTTTTTTTGCAGTGAAACATTTTTGAACTAGATGCTCTGATGCAGTAACACTTTCAGTAACACGGTTATAATTTGCCCTACTGATGTAAAATGAGTTTGCTATATCTACGCGTTATCTTGCAGCAATGAACAACACATTCAGTAACACAGGAATAATGCACTGAGATGCCCAATTACAAAGTGGTAAATAGAAACTGGTTTCTGGGGAAAAAGGAGCAATTCCTCAGTGCAACAATGTAATTTGTGTGGCAATAACCCTTTGAAGTGTAGAAAGAAACTTATTTAAAACATTTTTTTACAGAAATCTGTAATGTAGAACTACTGAGCTGACAGTAGCATGCCAGCAAATACACATTAAAGGGGCCAGTTATCACTCCCTTATTACACTCCTTATATACCCCAAACTCCCAAATATATCTTCTATTCTTCTATATATTCTCTCACCCTATAATCGTCTTATACTGTTTCTATCACAATATATTAGTGGCTTACTGTATGTCTGCAATTGTTTTTTGCCACAAAGAGCCACAGCACAACATCCTTCCAGTTCACAAGTACAATGCAGAATGGCACTGATGTTGTCTAAAAGGGACCTTGCTGAATAATGCCCCTGATTGGCTGATGAGGCTTTATGTCAGTCTCTGAGCCAATCAGGGCAAGCCCTCCCTCTCCCCATTTCCTCTCAGTGTTATGTAACCATCCATCTTCTTCTACCCTTGTTGTTTTGTCCACCAACATGAAATGTGAAATGGCACTGGGTGTCGTTTTTCACGCGATTCGTTTGAAGCAAATCAGAAAGGCTTTGGATTCATTTGGAGGATGAATTTATGTGAAGTTCTGAACAAACCTGGTTCTTTTAGAATTGGTTCACTTATCTCTAGCTTGTATATATCCCAATAAGGAAAGTTAGAATATGTCATCATTCTAGTCAGACATCTATGACTTGTCCCCTATCTACCCCTAACAAATGTTCCTTGGGATATTACACCAAGGAGCTGGTTTTATGGGTGATAATGATCAACTCACTATATATAAAATTACTGTGTAAATATTTTAGGCGGTTGTGGAAAACATGCTGCAAACATCACTGAACTCCTTAAATGCTGTGTTCAACCTTGATCGCTGCACCTAACAGCCACATTAAAGTCTTTCAGGGGTTAAAAACCAAAAAATATATACTCAGCTCCAGGAGCGTAGTTATAGGGGAATAAAGGGAAGTGGCTGCTTTGGGGTCTGAACTCCAAAGGGGCCCACCCATTTTATTGTCAAGGCCCCCTCGACAGTATTATAAAAGGACATTATATACAGAGACACTGTAGAAAATGGATGGAACAGCTGACAGGTCTTTTCTGAGAAAGTGATCCTGACTAGCCACTGGAGTAGGGGTTGCACGGGAGGATGGGTTTGCCTAGAAGTAGTAACCAACCCAATTTCCCTGAAATGATGGTAAAAAAGTACATGCTGACCTTATCCATTTGCGTGCAAAGAGCCCACCGCAGCCATCTTGATTGAAGATACTGTTAGAAATCTCGCACGCGGTGACGTATGGCGTCACCACACCAATCGGCGTTATGGCGTCATCATGTCACCATGCAAAATCTCAATAAAGATGAATGCAGCGGGATCTTTGCAATTAAATGGATAAGGTTTTTTTTTTAACTGTATAACCCCTGATAGCCCTCATTTTTCATCTCAGAAGCCACAATCAGTGATGAACGCGGCATCTGAGGGGTTCAATGACAGGGACGGCGCAATCACCATTCCCCATCATTTGCCCAATCAATTTCTTTGTGAAATTTGGCGAAGCAGCCGAATCGAATTTTCCATAACTTCACTCATCTCTAGTTGATTCTTTTGCAGTGGAGTTGAGATGGCATTCATCACCTTTCCATAGAACTATGATAAATGTTTGATCACAAGTGGCACCACCACTGCCATCCGACAGATTATTAGAACAGGGGCCCCAGGTTCCCTGTTCCTCCTCAATGCACGACTGTGTTGTAGTAAAATGTTATGATGGAGAAAAAGTAAACCTGTACCACCACCAGCTAAGACTGAGTACGATGACCCATGGTTCTTTTTCAGAGATGAAGCTTTATTTAGATTTTCAGGCTTAAAGACAACAAATGTTGTACTGAATGTACCTGTTAGGGTTGGAGCGTTCCCTGTAACTCCTTGATCATATCCATTGTACATGTACAGCGCGGGGCCGGCAGAAGACCAGTGAGCGGTTAGTATAGCAAGAGCACGTCTGCAGCAGGAGAGTTCTTGTATTTATTTTAAAGGGAACCTGTCATCACCTTTATGCTGCTCATACTAACGGGAGAATAAAGTATAGGCAGGTGAGTTGATTTCAACAGTATGTCATTTACTGTATAAGTAAAAAGTAAGTGGTTGCCGAGAGCCAACATCAGAATCATTGCAGACTAGGCCTGGGAAAGAGTCATGGCCACCTGAGAAGAGTCATGGTTATTCATGAATTCCTGCTCTCCCTGCCCACCTGCTGATGACTGACAGTCTTCTACCTAGTTTTCTCTCTTTCTCTCTAGGAGAGAACTGCCAGTCATCAGCAGATGGATGGGGAGAGCAGGAGATAATGAATAACCATGACTCTTCTCAGGTAGATTTGACTCTTTTTAAGGGCTGGGCTGCAATGATTATGATGCTGGTTCTCGGCAACCACTTACCTATAACTGATGTGTGACACAACGCTGAAATCAGCATTTCTGTCACTGCTTTATGCTGCCCTCATTACGATCAGCATAAAGTTGATGACAGGTTCCCTTTAAGTCTGATCTGAGGTCTGATGAGGATTGGGGGAAGGGGGATCTGATTTGAGGTCTAATAAAGATTGGGGGTCTGACTGGGGGGGTCTGACCTGAGGTCTGATACAGATTAATGCAGTGTGATCTGATATCTAATAAAGACTGGGGATCTGATTGGGTGGCCTGATCTGAGGTCATATAAAGTTTGGGGGTCTGATAAGATTGGCAGTCTGATCTGAAGTCTGATAAAGATTGGGTATGTGCTGAAGATCTAGGGGTCTGAGCTGAGGTCTAATAAGGATAAGGTGGTCTGATCTGATGTCTGATAAAGATTGAGGGGTCTGATTTAGGAATCTGATATGAGGCCTGATGAAAAATATATTTGTTTCTGATTTTCCTTCACTAAAATCTAGGTGCATGTTATAAAGCGAAAACTACGGCAGTTAAAAAGAAAACACCAGTGACTGAGAGTGAAGAGAAAGTCCAACAAGAGGATAAAACAGACCTAGCAGTTCATTATCTGTACAGTAAGGTTGATGCTATAATATAGAAATTGTAGAAGCTGTTCATCACCAAATCTATCTTTAGACCAGAAGCTTAGCTAAAAGCTCATGGGCCCTAGTGCAAGAGTTCAACTTGGGCGCCACTTCCATAAGTGCTTTGTGGCCAGGGGCGGGGAAGCACATAGTCTTTGTACTGCCTGAGGCAAAAATTGAACCCCCTCCTTCCCATGTCCATGCTAAATTCCTGACCTAACCCCTTTCCTCCAGCCTGAGGTGTAACTTGACCAGTATACACTTTCTATAACAGTGGTGTCTTCTTATGCCTTACAAGGGTCTTTGGGCCCCCTCAGGCTCCTGTGCCCGGTAGTGACTGCTAGCTCTGCACCCCTATAGCTACGCCCCTGCTTTAGATAAACTATTTTGCTGAAAATAACAGTACAGTGACTGGATAATTGCTCCTAATATTAAGCACTTTCATTAAAGTTTGCCCTATTGTAACGGAATTAAAGAGGCATTCCCATTTTAATGATTACATTTATTTCTTTAGACAAAAGGATGTGAAATCCTTTTCTATGGAAAACTTTGCTCGCAGACCTTTATCATATACATGCATTTGTCTCTCTCTAAACAAAAAAAATGGTACAGTCCATTTTAGTCCTGTAAAATGTATCTGTATGTAACCCCTGCTAGGGGTACAATAAGCATAGAGGACACTCCAGATAACATGCAGCAGGCGATACCAGCAGCAGGGAGCTGCACTTCCTCTTCAGAGACACACTGGACTACATGTCCCAGCACTACCTGCTTCTCTATGCCCCTGCCACCTAGAGGAGGAGCTGCAGGGGATTGGCTGAGAAGGGGATTGTGGGTCAAGGCTAAGCAAAAAGGGGACACGGAGACCGCATGGTCGGGGGAGAGAGAGTCTTGCAGTGCATGGCAGCAGAGGCGTTGCTAGGGTCTCAAAAGATCCGGGGCCCAAGCCCCAATGAATATGGCCCTCAGTCGCCCCCCCCGGCATACAATCCCCCACAGTCACACCCCCCGGCATAAAAACCCCCACAGTCACCCCCCCCCAGCCGGGGCCGGTTTTAGACAAAATGTGGCTCTGGGCAAAATCAAAAGTGGGGCCAAAAATTTTGTAATAATGCGCTAACAACACAGTTACTGTATTTTTCGCTTTATAAGACGCACCACAGATTTTAGAGTAGCAAAATAAGAAAAAAATATTTTTCATCAGACCTCAGATCACCTTTTCCGACCCCATCAGACCTCAGATCAGCCCACTCAGCCCCCATCAGACCTCAGATCAGCCCACTCAGCCCCCATCAGACCTCAAATCAGCCCACTCAGCCCCCATCAGACCTTAAATCAGCCCACTCAGCCCCTATCAGACCTCAGATCAGCCCACTCAGCCCCCATCAGACCTTAAATCAGCCCACTAAGCCCCATCAGACCTTAAATCAGCCCACTCAGCCCCCATCAGACCTCAGATCAGCCCACTCAGCCCCCATCAGACCTTAAATCAGCCCACTCAGCCCCCATCAGACCTTAAATCAGCCCCCATCAGACCTCAGATCAGCCCACTCAGCCCCCATCAGACCTCAGATCAGCCCACTCAGCCCCCATCAGACCTCAGATCAGCCCACTCAGCCCCCATCAGACCTTAAATCAGCCCACTCAGCCCCCATCAGACCTTAAATCAGCCCCCATCAGACCTCAGATCAGCCCACTCAGCCCCCATCAGACCTCAGATCAGCCCACTCAGCCCCCATCAGACCTTAAATCAGCCCACTCAGCCCCCATAAGACCTCAAATCAGCCTACTCAGCCCCCATCAGCCCCCATATGAGCCCACTCAACCCCCATATGCAGCGTCAGGTCATCGTGCGCATACTACGTCCTGACGCGGGATTTCTCTTCAGGCGCGCTTTCCACCAGCGAAGATTGGTGAAAGCACCCTGTTCTGTAAATAAGCCTCAGCCTGTACCAGGCTTCCAGGTTCATTATTAGTATATCCCAGTTCAGGCCACTAGGTGGCAGCAGTGAACTGTGATATAATGATTTCAATACAGACTAATGGAGCAATTTATATCTGATGATTGTAAGTTGTGGTCCACTTAGGGGACTTAAAAAGTAAAAAAATAAAAAAAAAGTTTTGAAAATATTTAAAAAAACGTAAAATCACCCCATTCTCCAGACAAAAAAAGAACAAAATGGCATTATAGGCATGCAAAAACACCCATACTTTTAAAATATTGAAAAAAAGTTCGCCTATATGGTGTAACAGAACACTTTATCTCCCAAGAAAATTGAATAAAAAGTAATAAACACACCCCAAAATGACAGGCTGTGTAGCTTTATTTAGCCTTTATTTTCAAAATTTCCTGTGGGGATTTGAACTCACAACCTACTACATTACAGGCAAGTACCTTAACCACTGGGCTATTGTGCTCAGTGTTAAGTCAATGGTGAAAAACCTCATAGAGGTTTCTCTGATATTGAAAAACCTCCTAAGAGGTTCTCTTGCATTATACATTCATTTTAAAATTAGAGTCTAAACTAGACTTATAAATATACAGGGTGTTCCCAAGCATAGTGGGAATACCCCTTTCAACGTTCATAACACTAACTCCATATATGGACATAGCCATATATGGAGTCAAAGCAGGGACTCCTAACCTGGGAAATTCCCCACTCTGGAGTCCGGACTGAAGCAGGGGGCCCCCTTAGAGGATCGGGTGGCACTGCAGCTGTCTCCACCAGTCCCAAGGTTCGGGGCAGTGGTAGACTGATTCGGGGCCAGGGCCCCGGATAAAAAGCCCTAGCGACACCCCTGCATGGCAGAGAGGAGAGAGTCCAGCACCTGGGCACACAGAGCAGAGGTCCAGAGACAGTCCTGACAGCACAGCAGCCAAGACCAGGAGGAGAGGTCACCCTGCAGCAGCTACACCTCTGCTCTACAACCTGGCTCCTCAGAGACCCCCTGCATCATCACACAGGAGGATCCTGCCCCCCACTCCATCAGGACTTGAGTACTATAGCCACAAGCTGAATCCTGGAGTGGATGTACCTGTGTTTCTGGGAGTTGTGAGTAGCCATTGCTGAACTTACTGTGTTATAGAGCTATTGAGAGAACTGTTCCTGAGAGGAGCAACACTAAGTGCACCAACGGTTCCAGCAAGCGCGCCATCACCCGCGGCAACGGGGCCCCAGCTGATGGACTGAGTTACTTACATTGCTGCAGCATTAGTAGGAGAGATCTATTACATATAGTTAGCTAGTGTGTGTGTGCTAACTGTTACCTGCACAGTGTGTGTGAGAGGGATCTGTACTATGTGTGGCTCATTGTACATTAACTCTTTGTCCCTCAGAGTTTAGAGTATTAGAAGACCCATTTGAAGTGTTATAGCTGCCAGGCCTGGTATACACTGTCGATCATTACTATTCAGGATTGTATATGTGTTATGTCCTATACTGTTTTACATTTTTCCTGTTTGCATTTGCTCTTCTGAGCACACCACTATTTAGCCCTATCCCAATAAATCTACCCAGTTGTTTTACCCCTAACATCTGTGAGTGTGTACTAAGCTTAGGCAGGGGTTTCCCGAGTCAAACCCTGGCAGAAGAGGAAAACCCTCCTGCATTCCTACAGAGCTACTAGCAAGATTCGGGTGGAGGCACTGCGCCATAGTGAATTTAAAGTTACCACACACCCTTCCTACAGAGTGCAGTCTGAAGGGGCAGAGGCGTAGCTAGAGGTTCAGCACAGGGGGGGGCGAAACATACTTGAGTGGGCCCCCCACTTGGCTTCCCAAACGCACGTTTCCAACTTCACAGGCACATACTACTAGTTGTGGTTATAATACTGTATTAGAAAGATTACTATATAAACTGCTAGATCATCTATGCTGCTAAGTACAGTACAATAGACTTTCTACATACCCTACTCTAAATACTCTACCACATAATGCAGTGAAATATAGGAGTAATAGGAGTAAAAAACAAGAGGACTCCTATGTTAAAGGAAACCTGTCCACAGTTTTTACATCACTAAACTAACAGTCCCCTGCCCCCATCAGACCTCAGATCATCAGAATGTGCCCCCCATCAGACCTCAGATCAGTGTATTGTGCCCCACCAGACCTCAGATCAGCGTATTGTGCCCCATCAGACCTCAGATCAGCAGAATATGCCCCCATCAGACCTCACATCAGCCTACTGTGCCCCCATCAGACCTCAGATCAGCGTATTGTGCCCCATCAGACCTCACATCAGCCTACTGTGCCCCCATCAGACCTCACATCAGCGTATTGTGCCCCATCAGACCTCAGATCAGCAGAATGTGCCCCCATCAGACCTCAGATCAGCGTATTGTACCCCATCAGACCTCAGATCAGCAGAATGTGCCCCCATTAGTCCTCACATCAGCCTACTGTGCCCCCATCAGACCTCAGATCAGCGTATTGTGCCCCCATCAGACCTCCGATCAACAGAATGTGCCCCCATCAGACCTCAGATCAGCGTATTGTGCCACATCAGACCTCAGATCAGCAGAATGTGCCCCCATCAGACCTCAGATCAGCGTATTGTGCCCCATCAGACCTCAGATCAGCGTACTGTGCCCCCATCAGACCTCAGATCAGCGTACTGTGCCCCCATCAGACCTCAGATCAGCGTACTGTGCCCCCATCAGACCTCAGATCAGCGTATTGTGCCCCATCAGACCTCAGATCAGCGTATTGTGCCCAATCAGACCTCAGATCAGCGTACTGTGCCCCCATCAGACCTCAGATCAGCAGAATGTGCCCCCATCAGACCTCACATCAGCCTACTGTGCCCCCATCAGACCTCAGATCAGCGTATTGTGCCACATCAGACCTCAGATCAGCAGAATGTGCCCCCATCAGACCTCAGATCAGCGTATTGTGCCCCATCAGACCTCAGATCAGCGTACTGTGCCCCCATCAGACCTCAGATCAGCGTACTGTGCCCCCATCAGACCTCAGATCAGCGTACTGTGCCCCCATCAGACCTCAGATCAGCGTATTGTGCCCCATCAGACCTCAGATCAGCGTATTGTGCCCAATCAGACCTCAGATCAGCGTACTGTGCCCCCATCAGACCTCAGATCAGCAGAATGTGCCCCCATCAGACCTCACATCAGCCTACTGTGCCCCCATCAGACCTCAGATCAGCGTATTGTGCCCCCCACCAGACCTCAGATCAGCGTATTGTGCCCCCATCAGACCTCAGATCAGCGTATTGTGCCCCCCATCAGACCTCACATCAGCGTATTGTGCCCCCATCAGACCTCAGATCAGCTTAATGTGCTCCCATCAGACCTCAGATCAGCGTATTGTGCCCCCATCAGACCTCAGATCAGCAGACTGTGCCCCCATCAGACCTCATATCAGCCTACTGTGCCCCTATCAGACCTCAGATCAGCATATTGTGCCCCCATCAGACCTCAGATCAGCATATTGTGCCCCCATCAGACCTCATATCAGCAGACTGTGCCCCCATCAGACCTCATATCAGCCTACTGTGCCCCTATCAGACCTCAGATCAGCGTATTGTGCCCCCATCAGACCTCAGATCAGCAGACTGTGCCCCCATCAGACCTCATATCAGCAGACTGTGCCCCATCAGACCTCATATCAGCCTACTGTGCCCCTATCAGACCTCAGATCAGCTTAATGTGCTCCCATCAGACCTCAGATCAGCGTATTGTGCCCCCATCAGACCTCATATCAGCAGACTGTGCCCCCATCAGACCTCATATCAGCCTACTGTGCCCCTATCAGACCTCAGATCAGCGTATTGTGCCCCCATCAGACCTCAGATCAGCAGACTGTGCCCCTATCAGACCTCATATCAGCAGACTGTGCCCCCATCAGACCTCATATCAGCCTACTGTGCCTCTATCAGACCTCAGATCAGCATATTGTGCCCCCATCAGACCTCATATCAGCAGACTGTGCCCCCATCAGACCTCATATCAGCCTACTGTGCCCCTATCAGACCTCAGATCAGCGTATTGTGCCCCCATCAGACCTCAGATCAGCAGACTGTGCCCCCATCAGACCTCATATCAGCAGACTGTGCCCCCATCAGACCTCATATCAGCCTACTGTGCCCCTATGAGACCTCAGATCAGCATATTGTGCCCCCATCAGACCTCAGATCAGCATATTGTGCCCCCATCAGACCTCATATCAGCAGACTGTGCCCCCATCAGACCTCATATCAGCCTACTGTGCCCCTATCAGACCTCAGATCAGCCCACCCAGCCACATAGGATTAAAATAAAAAACTTTACTTACCTGTTCTGCGCTGCGGCTGCCCTCCGGTCCGCGCTCCGCTCTCTTCCCTGGCCCGCGCACACTATGACCTGACGCTGCGTGCAGCGTCAGGTCATAGTGCGCGCCGCCAGGGAAGAGAGCAGAGCGCGGACCGGAGGGCAGCCGCAGCGCAGAACAGGTAAGTAAAGTTTTTTATTTTAATCCTATGTGGCTGGGTGGGCTGATCTGAGGTCTGATGGGGGTCCCTAAATACAAGTGAGCGCTTCCATAATGGAAGCGCTCACTTGTATTCGCCTGATAGAAGGCAAGGTCATCCTTGCTGGGGCCCCCCCTGAGTCACTGGGCCCGGAGCCGTCGCCCCCCCTGCCCCCCCGGTAGCTACGCCACTGTGAAGGGGTGTTACATGTAGAATAGCTAGATAGGACTAGACATGGCATCAGTCATGTGAGCCATCAAGCATGTGACCTGGCTTTCAGTTAACTGCCCAGGTATCTAACAGGTGAATAGTAGTCTATTGAGCAGAACATGTGCAGTACATACAATATCACTGCCTGTGAAAAACAGATCTCTATTTGTGCTTTTTTTTTTTTTTTTTGGCTTTTTTTACACTACAATTTATTAACAACATGAAAACATCACTTAAAGACATGCAGCCATTTTACTAATCATGGGCACACAATGATGTAGTTACTGTAATAATCACAATAAAAATCATGACTGTGTCCTACTGTATGTGCTGACCCAAAACATGTATGTCAGGTAGCACTGCTTACTGAATGTCAGGGTGTAAAGGGTGTCACAAGACTGATGCCTTGTTTCAGTTGAACTATATGATGGATAACCTCCGGCACTCCAGCTGTGTTGAAACTACGACTCCCAGCGTGCTCCATTAATTTCTGTGGAGTTCTGAGAACAGCCAAGCAAGTGTGCATCTTGGGAGTTGTAGTTTTACCACAGCTGGAATGCCAGAGGTTAGCCATCACATTTAGGCCATGAATCATTAAACAGGACTTGGGCGCCGCTATACCATATTGCATATAGGAGTCAACTGGCTGATATAACAGATGTATGTTCAGACATCTGTCACATGCAGCCCATAAAATGTACTGTCAACAGTACATCCATGGGAAACAAACAATGGTCGTCCCTCAGGTAATAAAGAGAGCCACAAATTATTCCCATCAGCCAAGGTTACTTTTGCATGACAAACTCGAGTTTTTGCATTTAATTTAAACAGAAAGCTCTTATCCTTCCTTTACACATCTACACATCAAAATGTCATAAATAACTCAGGCTACATTCACACGTCCGCATGTGTGCACATCCTGGAAAACGGTCAGTTTTTTGCGGATCCGTTGTTCCGCAAAAAACTCCGTTTTTTCCAGGACATCCGTTCCGTCTTTCCGTAAAAACGGAAAGGATGTATCCATATGTCAAGGATGAATAACATCTTTTTTTTTTTCACCCCTCCTGGAACGGAATCCGCAAATACGGATGACATGCGGATGCCTTTCCGCATGTCTTCCTCATTTTTTGCGGATCCATAGACTTTCATTGTGCTACGGACCGCAATTCGGGAGAAAAGTAGGACAGGAGGATTTCTGTTTGCGGATCCGCAAAACGGAACGGAACAGATTAATGGATGCAGACAACATACGGTGCAATGTCCGCAGATTATCAGGACCCATTGAAATGAATGGATCCGCAAAATATCTGCAAAAACCGTCCGCAATTGCGGAACGGATGCGGATAGATTGCGGATGTTTTAAACGGACGTGTGAATGTAGCCTTAACCCTTTGGATACCGGAGGTTTTTTCGGTTTTGCGTTTTAATTTTTCTTCCCTATTTTCTGTGAGCCCTAACTTTTTTATATTTTTGTTCACATAGCTGTATGAGGGCTTATTTTTTGCGGGACTTTTTGTAATTTCTAATGCCGGCATTAATTATGGCATAAAATGTTGTGGGAAGCGGTAAAAAATTCCAAATTTTTTTTGGATATTTTAAAAGTACTGGTGTTTTCGGTCGCGGTGATACCCATGATGTTTATATTTATTGTTATTTAGGTATTTATTTTTTAATTATACGGAAAGGGGGTGATTTAAACTTTTATATTTTTTAAATTTTTTTATATATTTTTTAACATTTTTTTTATTTTTTGTGATTATTTTAAGGATCATATATGACCATATATATAATGTTTTTTAATTTTTCATTTTGAGCAATCAGGGATTTTTAAAACTCAATTTCAAGTCCCCTTTGCTCATTTCTTATCATGGCCTGCCATCTGGTGGCCAAAATAAGAATTGCAGATTTAGAGGTTTCAGATCGAGTGCGGACACCTCGATTTACAGGTTTCAGATCGAGTGCGGACACCCCGATTGACCACACGGGGTGTCTGCACAACACCCGGAAGTGCGCGCTTCCGGGTTTTAGCGCTATTAGATGTCGTGATCTCACATGATCACAGCATCTAATGCCTTTATTTACCGCGATCGGCATTATTGCCAGTTGCGGTAAGTAGCAGCAGGTTTGAAACAGCAGAGACTTGCCGACCATGACGCCCGGCGCAAGTGCTCCCACATCGCTCCAGCGCTGGGGCAGCAGTATTTTATGCTAGACTCAGAGGCTTAGCTACTGGCGGGGCAGGGGGGGCGACGGCACTGGGCCCCGTGCCTCTGGGGGGCAAAATACACTGATCTGAGCTCTGATGGGGGCACAATACGCTGATCTGAGCTCTGATGGGGGCACAATACGCTGATCTGAGCTCTGATGGGGGTACATTAAGCT
Source organism: Rhinella marina (assembly GCA_900303285.1). Classification (NCBI taxonomy): domain Eukaryota; kingdom Metazoa; phylum Chordata; class Amphibia; order Anura; family Bufonidae; genus Rhinella; species Rhinella marina. The sequence continues at coordinate 29,939 of ONZH01006778.1, read as the reverse complement.
GATCTGAGGTCTGATGGGGGCACATTTTGCTGATCTGAGGTCTGATGGGGGCACAATACGCTGATCTGAGGTCTGATGGGGGCAAGTTCTGATGATCTGAGGTCTGATCGGGGCACATTCTGATGATCTGAGGTCTGATCGGGGCACATTCTGATGATCTGAGGTCTGATCGGGGCACAATACGCTGATCTGAGGTCTGATGGGGGCACATTAAGCTGATCTGAAGTCTGATGGGGGCAGGGGACTGTTAGTTTAGTGATGTAAAAACTGGGGACAGGTTTCCTTGTTTTTTACTCCTATTACTCCTATATTTTACTGCATTATGTGGTAGAGTATTTAGATTAGGGCAGGGCTGGCCAACCTGAGGCTCTCCAGCTGTTGTAAAACTACAACTCCCACCATGCCCTGCTGTAGGATGATAGCTGTAGGCAGACTGGGCATGCTGGGAGTTGTAGTTTTGCAACAGCTGGAGAGCCGCAGGTTGGCCAGCCCTGGATTACGGTATGTAGAAAGTCTATTGTACTGTACTTAACAGCATAGATGATCTAGCAGTTTATACAGTCATCTTTCTAATACAATATTATAACCACAACTAGTAGTATGTGCCTGTGAAGTTGGAAACGTGCGTTTGGGAAGCCACTGAGTGGCTCAAGTATGTTTCGCCCCACCCCTGTGCTGAACCTCTAGCTACGCCTCTGGCTACACTGTAGTATTTGGTTCTGTTGGAGCGGCATTTCATGCTGCATTACAGTATTACTGGCCCGCTTATTTATACTGGCCCTATCTGCTTATGTTGCTCCACCTTCTATTAACTTGGATGAACCTACAACATGGGGCCAATTTTAGTTTTGTTTTTCTAGGGCTACAGTCAAGCAGTAAGGAAGAACAGGGGGCTTAGGACCCCATTTAAGTGATCTGTTCAAACTGCAGTTGTTCAGTGAAGGAAGAGTCTTGGATGCCCCAGCATTAGGATTATAGGACAACCCCAATTAGGGTGCATTCACATCACCGTTAGGGCTTCCGTTCAGTCTTTCCGTTATAACATCGTTATAACGGAAAGAAACAGAATCCCTAGGACGGACATCAAAACGGACACCTTTAAGAGGCATTCCGTTTTGATCCGTCATAATAGAAGCCTATGGCTCTGCATAATGGATCCGTCTGCTTGCCGTTATGCTGGACGGAAAACAAAGTCCTGTCGACAGGACTTTGTTTTCCGTCCAGCATAACGGCAACCAGACGGATCCGTTATGCAGAGCCATAGGCTTCTATTATGACGGATCAAAACGGAATGCCTCTTAAAGGTGTCCGTTTTGATGTCCGTCCTAGGGATTCCGTTTCTTTCCGTTATAACGATGTTATAACGGAAAGACTGAACGGAAGCCCTAACAGTGATGTGAACGAGCCCTTAGTTGCTTGAAAATAAAGTAAAAATGTGTGCAGACTGTACAGCTTTTAATGTCACCATTTTGGTGTACACATACGTTAATGATTACTTTTATTAACTTTCTCTGGGAGGAATGGTAAAAAAACAGCAATACTAGAGTTTTTAGGTTATTTTATGTATATTGTGATGTTCATTTTTCAACATAAATAACATGATAACTTTATTCTCTGGGTCAGTACTATTACAGCAATAGCAAATACATGTATTTTTTTTTTTTACATTTTACAACTTTTACACAATAGCCGTCTTTTTTTTCCTTTCTATGGAGATGTCTGAGGCAGGGCCAGATTAAGGTTACCAGCAGTATGGAGCACAAAATTTATGATGGGGCCCCCCCTCACCGTAACTTACATGAGGCCCTCCAGAACAATGTAACAAAGTTCCGTTGAGGGTTATGTTTGAATCCAGTTTCAAGAATTTAAATGTAACCTTTGAACGGAAAACTGAGCTTAGGATTACAGTGGTCCTTGACAGCTATTTCTGTATATACACTACAAAATAAGTGATGTATTCAGAAAATTACTGTACTTTTGCTGCGGTGACCCGGGTCAGACGGATGCGACTATCTCACTGGCGGAAGTAGCCAGTGAGATAGGTTACAGCGGAGCACGGGAGCGCAAAGCCAGTGGCGTAGCGTGGGTTGCCATCGCCCGGGGCAAGCCAAGTATTGCGCTCCCCCCGACCTGTGGCCACGCCCCTATAGTATCTATAATGAGTAGATGTCACCTGCAGCCCTATGTAACACCACAGATAACACAATGATAACTCTCTGAGTACAGATAATGTAGTAGAGGTCACCTGCAGTCCTATGTAACACCACAGATAACACAGTGATAACTCTTAGTTCAGATAATGTAGTAGATGTCACCTGCAGTCCTATGTAACACCACAGATAACACAGTGATAACTCTCTGAGTACAGATATTGTAGTACGGTAGATGTGTGGGAGGTCCCAGAATTAAGAACACACACAGTGTGACCTCAAGTCTGGGGCCGGCCTCCGGCAATGTGGGCCAAATTCTCATTCTCCTCTGCCCAACCCTACTGTGAAACAGAATACAGCACCATACCTCTTATATCCAGTGATGTCTCCCAGGATGTAGACTCTTTTCTCAACGTCTTCATTCGGAGATAAGACCGCCATAACACCTTCTTTCAGCCGCCTCTCGTCTCTGCAGAGTTTCACAGAAACATTATTTAGATTTCTCACTTTACTATCATCCTCCACCTCCTGGTGCCTGCACACTGTCATCCTGCTGCTACCCCCAATACTGTGGTAGAGCCAGACAGATAGTGCCCCATATTATAGTCCCCCTGTATTATTAGTATAGTGGCCCCCTCTGTATTATTAGTATAGTGGCCCCCTCTGTATTATTAGTATAGAGGCCCCCTCTTAGTTATCAGTATAGTGGCCCCTCTTAGTTATTAGTATAGTGGCCCCCTCTGTATTATTAGTATAGTGGCCCCCTCTGTATTATTAATATAGTGGCCCCCTCTGTATTATTAGTATAGTGGCCCCCTCTGTATTATTAGTATAGAGGCCCTCTCTTAGTTATCAGTATAGTGGCCCCTCTTAGTTATTAGTATAGTGGCCCCCTCTTAGTTATCAGTATAGTGGCCCTCTCTTAGTTATTAGTATAGTGGCCCCCTCTTAGTTATAAGTATAGTGGCCCCCTCTTAGTTATCAGTATACAGTTATGAAACAGTTATGTGCTTAGTTTGTATGATAGAGTTAAAGTAGTTGTCCCACAAAAAAAATCTAAAAACTTTAACCAGCACCTGGATACCTTATCAATTGAACGTTATTATATATTTGGTACATGTACTGGAGCGACTTATTCAGTGACATGTATTCTGTATTGATTGAGCCTTTTTTTTGGTTTTTAGTACTTACTGGACACCCATACGGCGTGGTCTTCCCATGGTCCAGGGGAAAACTGCTCCCTGTCGGTTGGAGCTACAAAAGATAAAACATACATTTAGCTCATATTTTGAAGACATAATTACACTTTTTATTTCACCTAGCTTCTACCTCTGGTAGCTGGGCTGGTGGTGTTGGAAGGGCAGGTGGGGTCCTCTCTCGCTGGGGTGGAGGACGATGAGAGTGGCTCCTCTGTGGTGCAGCAGCTGTCAAAAATCATTAAATAATGGCCTAAGGCTACTTCTACCCTAGCGGCAGCCCAGATCCGGCGGGTGAAGGTTCCCTCCGGATCTGTGCTGCTGCAGGTACACGTGTGGGGCCGGAACCGCGCTCCTGCTCCATTCACTGTAATGGGGACGGGCCGTGGATCCGGCCACAGCACGTTAACCCCTGCTGAGAGGCAGTTGGAGTGAAAATACAACAGTTACATGTTGTATTTTTGCTCTGGCTGCCTTTCAGCAGGGGTTAACGTGCTGCGGCCTGATCCGTGGCCCGCCCCCATTACAGTGAATGGGGCTGGAGCGCGGTTCCGGCCCCATACGTGTACCTGCGGCAGCACGAATCCGGAGGAACCCTTCACCCGCTGGATCCAGGCTGCCACTAATGTAGAAGTAGCCTTACGTTCAACTCTAATGAACAGTTGTAGCTACATGGGAATAGTTTGGGGCTGGAGGATCCCGTTACTAACCACTAGTGCTCTTACTGCAGCTGCACTCCCACGTAGCTTAGATGAAAAATAAATTAAATATGTTTTACTCTTACTAGAGGCTGCAGGTACTTCAGGGGCCGTTCTGCCTCGACGGTGGTGACGCCGTCGTTGACGGTGCTCTGCAACATAAAAACGTACACAATTGTTAGATGATGACTCTTTTTAATACTAACACATACTACTATGAAGATATTATGGGTGTGAGAGGGGGGCCATATCATATTTTTTTCTTCTAAAAAGGTATTTATAGCAATAGATAACATTATTGTCGCAATAACTTTCTTAATATCGTTAACACGGTGCGGTAGGAATACTTTGGACATCGCCCACTGACAGTAGCTGCAGCATGGGCAAGTCTTTGAGTCTGTGTGTAGGAGGAGGAAGCGCTAACTATGAAGGGGGATATATCTAAGGGTACTTTCTTTCACACTAGTACATTTGCCTGACACAAACGGGAGAATGGCCAGCACCATTAACAATAATGACTATAATACCTTCACTTAAGTTGTTTGGGTGAAGTTAGAGGCGTTGCCTAGCATGAAACAAAATTACTGCAGTGCACTACTGCACTACTTGTCCTTCTATACTTTTTTCATTATTGACACTCACTGCTGGTATATATACAATACAGTACACACATTTTTTAACATGTTTTTACTTATCAAATATTTTGTTACTCACCCTGCCGTGTCTCTGCGCGGATCTGGGCATTTGAATTTCAGATCGGACCATTTCCGCTGGATCTGGCCCGGGGTCCACACGGTGTGGAAACGATGGCACAGGCCTTGGATCACCTGCTGGATCACCTCCTTCTTATGCTGGTTTGGATGGCGGTGTATGCCATCGTAATCCTCTCTGTCCATCAGCCGGATCAGGTATTTCAGCTCTTCAGAGCTAAATGATGAGGATCACCTGGATGCCATTTTCAACTATTCGCTCAGCCTCTGAGGAGTGCACACCACAGCCTCTCATCGTGCGTGCCTGGGATTTACGTAATCGCTAGACAACAGCACGCTGAGGATTCGTACGCAATTTGTACGCTCATGCATACGTCTTCTAAGAAGTTGCGTACATTTTTAACTGTCCGTTCGTTATTAGTGCGCGAATGTTCGCTAACAGCCATAATAACGTATATTTTGTACGCAAATACAACAAATCTATTCATCGAATTCACGAATCTTAGGAAAAGTTCGGCAAATGTTCGGCAAATACAATTTTGAATGATTCGCTCATCTCTATTCAGCATCATTCAAGAAACTCAAACTGTTGACAAATTATCAAATCTGAGAATTATCAAAGAATAGAATTAAACAATTTTAATGAGTAAAAGACAGAACAAACCCTACATTATATGTCCATAGAGTGGACTGTGTCCCTACATTGAGTGGCTGTGGGCAACCTTCACCCCCCCTCCAGTGAGTGATGGTCAGCAACACGTGCCCCAGCTCAGCCAATGAAGGGCTGGGACGTGCTGCTGACGTAATTTTAGTAAAAAAGCGCGAGGAGGGCATCCTCCATGTTAGTCTAGTGTAGACCAGGTAGTTAGGAGCTAGGGAGCTGTGCTGCTGCTGTGTGTGAATCTGATTTTAATATTATATAGCACAGCACTGTAGTAGAGAGAGTCAGGAGCCAGGAGGACTGGGAGTAGTAGTGCTGCTGCAGGCTGCAGCTGCTGGATCATCAGTGACAAAGACAGCCAGCTCAGGGTAGTTGACTTGACTGTAATATATAGTGAATAGTGATAGAGAAGGAACAGAGAGAAATAAAACAAGAGACACAGAGGCAAACAGGAGAATCATATATGACAAGTGTGTGAAAAACAGGAGAGTCAGATACCACAAGTGTGTGAAAAACAGATAGGAGAATTATATACGACAAGTGTGTGAAAAACAGATAGGAGGGTCACATACCACAAGCGTGTGAAAAACACTGGTCTAAGACAAGTGTGTGAAAAACACAGATATAAGACAAGTGTGTGAAAAACATTGATATAAGACAAGTGTGTGAAAAACAGATAGGAGAGTGATATACGATAAGTGTGGAAAAAACACATTCTTTCATTGTTTAACAGTGAGTTCATTGTTAATTGTTTGACAGTATTTTATTGTTAAAAAAGTCTTTGATGTGTGGGGGGCCGTGTCATTGGGGGGGCTTATCATCAGAGGGCATGTCATCAGGGGCGTGGCGCGTCATTGGGGGGGGGGGCGGGACATAACTTCGCTTAGGGCCCCAGAAATGCCAAGACCGCCTCTGGTAGCACCATAGAAGTTAAAGCATTACTAGAAGTTGGAATGAGATTCTAAACTATCTCACTGTTATGTGAAAGAACATTCCTTCCTGAAAGACACTTACAATGTAATTGCAGAAGACACAATAGTTTTATTGTTTTTACAACAGTAGCACAAAGATTTTCCTGACCATTCCTTCCTCCAGGGATAGAGATTACTGAAGAGAAAAGTTTTAATTTCACGTAGTACTTCTTCACAAATCACCTTCCTTCGTATGTAGCGGGTGCAATGACGGGGAGCGGTGATTGTGCCACCCGGCATCAGATGGCGAGATGGCCATCTTGATTGAAGAAAACATGCAAAATCTCATAATAATGTCACCACATCAGCACGCGAGAGATTTAGCCCAATTTCTTTCATTCAGATGGCCGTGACAGCCTCCCTGCGATCAAATGGATGAGGTAAGTATGTTTTTTTTTTTGTTTGTTTTTACCATCCTTTCAGGAACAATTGATTTGTTACCACAATGCGTGATAAAATTTGCCTTCCTGAAATTCAGATCGAAGTCCACTTCGTTAACTTTGATTTGCGCAACAGTACTGGGGATCTGCCAATACACCAGGACAGGTAGCGCAAAAATGACTGCCAATATCAGCCCAACCCATTAAGCTTCTATCAGACTCTGTAAGCCTACTTTCTGCCACATCCTGCTCCAGCTTTATGCCACTCATGGGTTTGTACCAGTCACTTGATGGGCACCTAAACAAGCAAACCACTTTTGAGGACTCCTAAATACACCTGGCTGCGATGGTGTGAGCTTGCATACACACAACAGTGTAGTTTATGCAGATTTTCCATGTGGATTTTTGAGCAGCTTTCATTTTGTTTATGTAACAAAAATGCACCAAAGTCTACATGTGTTATTTGTGGAGTTTGTTGTGGCTTTTGATGAAGATTTGCCCTACATTTCACTGTTTGCAAAGGGTTAAATCTACATTGAAAATGTGCACAAACTACAGACATACTGCAAATTCTGAGCTAAAAATCTCATCTACTTAGCTTGAGCTATACGGTATTATGCTGTGGATTTTCCATGCCAAAGCTGGAGTAGAAAATCCACACACAATATTCACTGGGCCTCATTTATCAAAACTGTCTATCAGATAAACAATCTTAGTTATCAATAGCAACCAATCAGAGCTCACTTTTCATTTTCAGAATCAATGGATGTCGTATATCTGGACTTCTCCAAAGCATTTGACACTGTACACATAAAAGGTTAGTATATAAAATGAGATTGCTTGGCCTGGGAGAAAATGTCTGTATGTGAGTAAGTAACTGGCTCAGTGATAGAAAACAGAGGGTGGTTATTAACGGCACATATTCAGATTGGGTCACTGTAACTAGTCGGGTACCACAGGGGTCAGTATTGGGCCCTATTCTCTTCAATATATTTATTAATGATCTTGTAGAAAGCTTGTGCAGCCACCAGCTGCAGGGATATGTGAGTGAGATGGTAGTTAGGTTGTTACAGTGTACACGGTGTAACCGGTGGTTCTACTCACGGTTGGTTGAATCTTCCCTGGGCAGTGTGCAGTTGTGTGGAGGGTGGACACGACTTCCCTCGGGGCACGCTCCATACGCAGGGCTCCAGGATGGTCAGATGAGGTGCCCTGGATGTTGAGTTTGACCGTGTCGGACGGCTGGGCCCTGGTGTTTCGTGACGCCAGTGTCTTTTTAAAGGTAGACACACCCTTTGCAATGATGAGAAGGCAGTTGTTAATCAAACAAGAGGTATCTTTACTTTTGCCTTGAGTTCATATAGTCACAATAAATGATGTTACAATTGGTTATGGATAAGATGTCCTCTGTGGCTGGTAGGTGGTTATAATAGGTAGTTAGTTAGGCACTGTCTCTCTAAATCCTGTTACTTTCACTCCTAGTGGGATCTTCTGTAACTAGCCCTGGTTCTGGACAATATTATATTAAGGTCACTTTCATAAGACCTTTCTTTTAGAAGGATACTCTGTGGGGCAGGAATGACACGTCTGCACCAGCAGGTTCCTGAAATATATATATATATCTCTTAATAATATAAAAATGAGTTTCTGTCTGTCTGTCTGTCTGTTCTCTATGCGCGACCAAACTACTGGACCGATTTTCACCAAATTCGGCACACAGGTACATCAGGTGTCCGGGAAGGTTTTAGACCAGGTCTCATCTCTCTAGGACGTACCGTTCCCGAGATATTCCCAAAATATGATCTCCATTAGCCAACATTACAACTGGGAGCTTTGGTTTTAAACTCCAACTGCCATTCTCTGCAAAGGCACAGGGAGGGCAGGTTTCCATAACAACCAGGTAATTATCAGCCGCTGAGGATCTCATCCATTTATATTTACTGACACTGTTAAAGGTATTCCGGTTACCATAAATATAACTTATGTGTTTTTCTATTACTACAGTTCAGTAGTAATAAAAGATGTTTTGCTCCACTGCTGCCTATTGCGTGGGCTCATAAATAAGCATAGTATTGACCTTTAATTCAGGCCACCCTAAAAGAAGTACTTAAAACCCCCGCCCCAGGTCTCACTAAGCCACACCCCCAACTGTCAGGCCACACCCCCTTTCACTCTGCAGCCAACAGAGATTGAAAAAATAAAGGTAAAAATCAACTTCTGTCAGCTGCAGGGATGGGTGGGAGGTTGACTTTCTTTCTGCAACAACACACACAAACATTAAATAAAATAGATTAAATCCACCCATGCGAAGCGTCTTGCTAATCCATGCCCCCGACTCTGTCAGGTCACGCCCCCTCCCACTCCGCAGCCAATGGGAATTTAAAAAATTAAGGGAAAAATAAACTTCTGTCAGCTGCAGGGGTGGGAGGGTGAATTTCTCTCTGCAATGACACACAAAATTTTAGATGAAATAGACTAATTTCAGACTACAACCGTTCGAAGCATCTTGATAATCCACACCCCAAACTCTGCCAGGCCACGGCCCCTCCCACTCCGCAGGCAACAGGGATTGAAAAAAATCAGCTGCAGGGGTGGGAGGGTGAATTTCTCTTTGCAACGACACACAAAAATCGTAGATGAAATTGACTAATTTTAGACTACGACCATTCAGTACTAATAAAAAGATGTTTTTTTTCCACTGCTACCCATTGCGGGTCCCCATAAATTACCAGGTCATCGACCTGTAATTCATGACACTCTGACCCCCGCCCCAGATCTCGGGAAACCACGCTCCGACTCTGTCAGGCCACGCCCCCTCCCACTCTGCAGCCAACGGGGATTGAAAAAATGAAGGTAAAAATCAACTTCTGTCAGCTGCATGGGTGGGAGGGAAGTTGGATTTCTTTCTGCAACAACATACAGAAACATTAAATGAAATAGATTAAATATACCCGTGCAAAGCAATGGTTTCTTCCACTGTTACCCATGGCGTGTCCTCATAAATTACCATGGCATCGACCTGTAATTCTGGCCACCATCAAAAGAAGGACTTAAAACCCCGCCCCAGGTCTTGCAACGTCACGCCCCCGACTCAGTCAGGCCATGACCCCTCCAGCTCCGCAGCCAATGGAGATTGAACAATTGAAGGTAAAAATCAACATCTGTCAGCTGCAGGGATGGGAGGGAGGATGACTTTCTCTCTGCAACGACACACAGAAACATTGTTTTTTTCCACTGCTACCCATTTTTTTTCCTCAAATTACCATGGCATTAACCTATAATTCAGGCCACCCTGAAATGAAGGACTTAACCCTCCCCCCGTGTCCCATTAAACCACGCCCCCTCCCACTCCGCAGCCAATAGGGATTGAAAAAATGAAGGTAAAAATCAATTTCTGTCAGCTGCATTGACTTTCTCTCTGCAACGACACACAGAAACATTAAATGAAATAAATGAAATATACCCAGGCGAAGCCGGGTCTTTCTGCTAATATATATATATAAAGATGGCTGCACCTCCCGGAGGGATCCAAAGTGTAGACCAATAAACAACTTGTACCTGGGTTGCTGACACTGTAGTCAGATGCCGGAGGCTTCTCTTGACCACATGGATGCTGGCAGAGTCCATGAAGACCGGGGACGGTCGATTACCTCTGTCAGGCTTGACAGTCCAAGAAATATTCAGGGTTCTAGTAGTTTAGCTGTTAATTGTCACTTGCTGTCCTGACATGGCCAGTGTCAGGGGTAATGACAGCCTTTTCCTTTAGGAAAGGTTCTCCACTTTTCTTCCTCCTGCACAATACTTGGTTCCTCTTAACTAACTCCTTACACCTCCTCCTTTCTCCTTCTCTTATCTCTCTCTCATCTAACTGATCTCCTTCTCCTCTGTTTCTCCTACTCTAACTTCCTGTTACAGGGCCTTATATAGAAGGCAGAATGCCACCATCTAGAGGTGGGAAATAATATTGCAGTACTCAGCCATAGAGGTTTTTATACCACATATACAAAATAGACAAGGGTTTTACAATGACATGGCTACTATAAATACATAGTCATAAACAGTTTGCTGTGTCCCTTTTACACACATATGTGGGACACTGCATTCCCCACTACTTTAACATAAGCCGCCCTCGGCTTATACTTGACACGAAGATATGTATCTCCTGAAAGAGGGTAGAAAAAGTATAAATATGCATTATTAAATAATCATTATAAATATATTAGCAATAAATATATTTCTTCACATTCTTGAGACTCATGACGCAAATAGTGACAAGGGGCGTCGTTACTTCTGTGCTTGACGGTGACAAAATTGGGCGTAGTAATCATATGGGTAAATCACATAGTCCATGTCAAAGTAGCAAAAGTCTCTCAAAGGCAAAAAGGTGAACTGGCATGATGGTTGCATAACACACAGACAATGTCCTTCTGGGTACGTTACTTGAACGTTGCATAAATATGGTTATTAATAGTCCCTTTAAATAACCTGCAAAGGGGGTAAAAAGGGGTATAAAATGGCGCAAAAACAAGGGCACAACTTGGACATAAATGTCTTTTGGCTTTTACCAGCCTAAAATAGGTGTCTTTTTAAAAGAACATGAAGTAGAACAAAATATGGGCTCCTAGGTGGCATGAAGAACTACCACAACGCAAAACAATGGGGGGAGTCTCACATAATACAGGAGTCTTTTAGCTCCACATAATCAATTACTGTAGTGGCTATCCAGCCTACTTACAGGTATGGGTCCTCTTCAGAGGGCACGTCGGTGGGTAGTGGGCTTCCAGATTCCCACTCATCAGATGACAGTTCAGGAACTCCTGGAATCAAACGAGCAGATGCAGAGGGCTCCAGCCCATCAGAGGGTTTTTCAAAGATGGAGGACGTCTTCTCCATTAACTGTAATCCAGGGGTCTCTTGACGTGGTTGCACGGACAAACGGGCCAAGCGCTGCACCCACTCCGGTCCTTCCACTTTTGGTGCAGGGAGTGTTGCTGGGGGCAACGGACGTTTTTTCTTCTTCTTCTTGGGACGCACTTCAGGGTCTTTTGTAGCGATGGCAGGTTGCCAAATGATGTTGGTACCAGCAAATCCAGTTGCATACTGGTAATACTTGGCATCCGATGGTTTTGATGCAGGGCTGGGTTCCTCCTCATCAGAGGTCGTGGTGCTGGAACTCTCCCACACCTCTGGGGTTGGCATGGGCCTAGTGACACCGGTGGCGTACAGACCACGGGTGCCCTCTGCTGGCATAAATTCAACTACCTCGTCCACGTACAGGCTGTGGAGGTAGCTGGGCATGTCTCTATGTTTCATGGCTCTCCGGTTCACGAAGTAGTCCCGGCCAGTGTCATTGTCTCTGATAAATCCAAATCCTTTTTCTTTTCAAAAATATTGTACGACTCCTTTTTTCCTCACAAGTGCTGGCAAGGACTCACTTGGGCATTCCATCATTTTTTTAGTCAGCTGTTCATTGAAGCGCTTACATTGGTGCGTTCGCTGCAGTCTAGCAGTTTTAATTTCCTCCGTCAACTGGGGCCATAAGGACTGAGGGGGAGGGAACGAAGGGCGCTCACTGACCGGGGCTGCCGCCATTACTTTCTCGGGTGGTGCCGGTAGTTTTCTCCTTGGATAGGACTGTGGAGTCGGTCTTTCTGTCTTGGCTTGTTCAGCCGCTCGCGTCGCGGTCACGGACATCACTGGTCGCTGACCTGGTGGACTGGGGGGACTTGGCAACGGATCCACCCCTCGTCCGATACACTGTTTGTCCGCCACTTCTTGTAGTCTGGCCTTCAGCATGGCGGCTTGTTTGGCCAACATTACATCAAATTCTGGGGAGGTAGATCCTTCTCCCTCTGGAGTTCTGGGGTGCGGTAAATCAGCCATATTGTGCTTCGCTCTGTGCAGGCAGGCAGGGCGTAGTCTCTCTCATACTGCTGGCAGGCAAGTCCAGACAGACACTCTCTCAAAGGTCCGCCCCCTAGGTTCCTTTGCATAAGGGGGACGGCGCAGACACTCAATGCAAGTCTATGGTGACGCAGTTTTAATAACTTTCCCGCTTCTCAAGGGGGTGTTAACTTGATTTTCCCGCTTCTGGGGGTTGATGTTGCAGCAAAAAAATCACTAATGATGGCGGTTGGGCGCCATTTTGGAAAATGCATATAGTTCATCAAAAAGTAGCATAAAGCCCAAAAATTCCACGTTTTCAATCTCCAATCTCAATAAATCAGTAGTGTTAACTTGGCAAAGTATACTGAGGCTGTTTTTAGCAAGAATAAATGTCCAGATGAGACACAGCTCTCGTTAGCAAAAAGGGGCTTATTCACATCCTGTTCAATTATGGCGTGGGGCTTATTCACATCCTGTTCGTGACGCCAATTTTCTGCAGCCACCAGCCACAGGGATATGTGAGTGAGATGGTAGTTAGGTTGTCACAGTGTACACGGTGTAGCCGGTGGTTCTACTCACGGTTGGTTGAATTTTCCCTGGGCAGTGTGCAGTTGTGTGGACGGTGGACACGACTTCCCTCGGGGCACGCTCCATACGCAGGGCTCCAGGATGGTCAGATGAGGTGCCCTGGATGTTGAGTTTGACCGTGTCGGACGGCTGGGCCCTGGTGTTTCGTGATGCCAGTGTCTTTTTAAAGGTAGACACACCCTTTGCAATGATGAGAAGGCAGTTGTTAATCAAACAAGAGGTATCTTTACTTTTGCCTTGAGTTCATATAGTCACAATAAATGATGTTACAATTGGTTATGGATAAGATGTCCTCTGTGGCTGGTAGGTGGTTATAATAGTTAGTTAGGCACTGTCTCTTTAAATCCTATTACTTTCACTCCTAGTGGGATCTTCTGTAACTAGCCCTGGTTCTGGACAATATTATATTAAGGTCACTTTCATAAGACCTTTTTTTTAGAATTATACTCTGTGGGGCAGGAATGACACGTCTGCACCAGCAGGTTCCTGAAATATATATATAAAGATGGCTGCACCTCCCGGAGGGATCCAAAGTGTAGACCAATAAACAACTTGTACCTGGGTTGCTGACACTGTAGTCAGATGCCGGAGGCTTCTCTTGACCACATGGATACTGGCAGAGTCCATGAAGACCGGGGACGGTCGATTACCTCTATCAGGCTTGACAGTCCAAGAAATAATCAGGGTTCTAGTAGTTTAGCTGTTAATTGTCACTTGCTGTCCTGACATGGCCAGTGTCAGGGGTAATGACAGCCTTTTCCTTTAGGAAAGGTTCTCCACTTTTCTTCCTCCTGCACAATACTTGGTTCCTCTTAACTAACTCCTTACACCTCCTCCTTTCTCCTTCTCTTATCTCTCTCTCATCTAACTGATCTCCTTCTCCTCTGTTTCTCCTACTCTAACTTCCTGTTACAGGGCCTTATATAGAAGGCAGAATGCCACCATCTAGAGGTGGGAAATACTATTGCAGTACTCAGCCATAGAGGTTTTTATACCACATATACAAAATAGACAAGGGTTTTACAATGACATGGCTACTATAAATACATAGTCATAAACAGTTTGCTGTGTCCCTTTTACACACATATGTGGGACACTGCACTTGCACAGTAAAATATCAATTTTTGTAGATGACACTAAACTGTGTAAAGTAATTAACACAGAAGAGGACAGTACACTGCTACAGATGGATCTGGATAGACTGGAGGCTTGGGCAGAGAAGTGGCAGATGAGGTTCAACACTGACAAATGTAAAGTTATGCATATGGGAATGAATAATGCAAGTCACCAGTACATACTAAATGGTAAAATATTGGGTAACTCTGACATGGAAAAGGACCTAGGAATTTTAGTGAACAGCAAACTAAGCTGCAGAAACCAGTGTCAAACAGCTGCTGCCAAGGCCAATAAGATAATGGGTTGCATCAAAAGAGGCATAGATGCCCGTGATGAGAACATAGTCCTGCCACTTTACAAATCACTAGTCAGACCACACATGGAGTACTGTGTACAGTTCTGGGCTCCTGTGAACAAGGCAGACATAGCAGAGCTGGAGAGGGTTCAGAGGAGGGCAACTAAAGTAATAACTGGAATGGGTGGACTACAGTACGCAGAAAGATTATCAAAATTAGGGTTATTCACTTTAGAAAAAAGACGACTGAGGGGAGATCTAATAACTATGTATAAATATATCAGAGGTCAGTACAGAGATCTCTCCCACAATCTATTTATCCCCAGGACTGTGACTGTGACGAGGGGACATCCTCTGCGTCTGGAGGAAAGATTGTACACAAACATAGAAGAGGATTCTTTATGGTAAGAGCAGTGAGATTATGGAACTCTCTGCCTGAGGAGGTGGTGATGGTAAGTTCACTAAAAGAGTTCAAGAGAGGCCTGGATGTATTTTTGGAGGGTAATAATATTATAGGTTATAGTTACTAGAGAGGGGTCGTTGATCCAGGGAGTAATTCTGATTGCCTGATTGGAGTCGGGAAGGAATTTTTTTTCCCTAAAGTGGGGAAAATTGGCTTCTACCTCACAGGGGTTTTTTGCCTTCCTCTGGATCAACTTATAGGAAAACAGGCCGAACTGGATGGACAGATGTCTTTTTTCGGCCTTATAAACTATGTTACTATGTTACTATGTTAGAACACTTTAAGAAATGAAAGGTGAACTCTGGTTGGTTGCTTTGGGCCTCTTTTACACGAGTGAGTTTTCCGCACGGGTGCAATGTGTGAAGTGAAGTGAATTCTCACCCATTCATTTCAATGGGTCTCTGCACAAAAGTCACAAAAGTTAAAAAATTCTGAATTACCGTCTTACCCTATACATAAGATGCACCTGCCCATAAGACGCACCTAGGTTTTAGAGGTGGACAATAAGAAGAAAATATTTTTCATTAGACCTCAGATCAGACCATCCATCAGACTCCCAGTGTTAATAAGACTCTAAATAAGACCTCAGATCAGACCTCCAATGTTAATAAGACCCAAATCAGACCTCAGCTCAGACCCCAATGTGAATGACCCCCAATCAGACCTCAGATAAGAGCCCCAATATAAATAAGACCCTCCATTCAGACCTCAGATCAGACCCCATGCCTCAGATCAGACCCCCATGCCTCAGATCAGACCCCATGCCAAATAGCAAATAAAATTAAAAAAATCAACTTACCTCTCCTGCTCCAGATGCCACAGGATCCAGTGATTCCACTCTCTCTCTTCTTCCTGCTGTGCACTGTGCTGTGACCAGACGCACACAACAGGAGGTCACAGAGCACCCTCATGCTGTGTGCAGTCACAGCACAACCAAAGGCAGAGGACCAGGAAGCGTTGAGTACAGAGCCCAGGGAGCACTGCATTCAACACTTCGCTGTCCTCTGGTACTAATGAGTGCTTCCATTATGAAAGCTCTCATTAGTATTCTCCCCCTACAAGACGCAGTGACATTTTTCCCCCACTTTTGGGGGAAAAAAGTGTGTCTTATGAGGCGAAAAATATGGTAGTCTTAAAACTCAAAATAGGCGCAACAGGCACAAATGCCTCCAAAACAGGCAAAAAAATTCAGTTGGTAAAAAAAATAAGACAGTTGGAAAAAAGCTTTTTACTCATCAAAACGGACACATACATTATATTAAATGTGCCTCACTTTCTGCAGGACACTCCAACTCTGGGTTAGCATGCTCACCTCCCACATCAACTCAGCAATTGCTCCCACAGTCTCTAATTCTCTCCACCAGCTTGTCTCATGATGCCTTGTTGTACAACACCACTCAGACTCTCAAGACTTTCTCAAGACTCTCACATCAAGCCCCTCTGGCACTGTTTATAGATCAAACAATCCAATTTGCAGGGGATATGTATGTTCCAAGGGAACTAATGAGCCTTAAACAGATGCATCATCCCAACATGTTTCCTTAAAGGGGTCTTCCAGTAATGATCTTTTAGCCAGTGCCCTGCCTTCTGAAACAGAATATCCTTACTTAAATGCTCCTAGCTGCTTCAGTATTCAGTGTTGCCCCCAATGTCTTCATCTTCCAGTTCCTACACTGTTTATATCCGGCGGTGTATGGGCACATGGACAACCCCAGCCAATGACTGGCTTGAGCAGTGATGTGATCACAAGCAGCATGTCACCATTGAAGCCAGTCATTGGCTGGTGACGTGGCACATTACCATGCCACAGGGAGAGCGCAGAGGACCAGAACAGCAGGTAGCAGAGAAGTATAAAGATTCCTTCACACATGGCAGAAAGTTCTGCCTGAAAACCTGCAACATCAAAACTTCTTCCATGTTATCCAAACAATAGCAAACTGTTTCTGCAGTGTAAAATTCTGCAGGAAAATCTGCAACAAAATCCACACTGATTTTGTTGCAGATTTTCCTGCAGTGTTTTCCACTGCAGAATCGGTTTGCCAAAGGATAACATGGTGGAATTTTTCATGTTGTGGGCAGAATTTTCTGCCACATGAGAAGGCACCCTAAATCTTCTGTTTCAGGAGTCAAGTTAGTTTGTAAAAAAAATATTTTTACTGGGAAACACATTTAAAGCAAAGCCTTATTTCATCAGGGAACAACACAGCACTGAGTAGTATGATCTGAACACAAGACATTGCTAAGCAACATAAAATGAAGTGAGAACAGTTACCTTCAAAGACACAATTCTTCTGCCTTATCTAAACACTGTGGCTCTACAATCCACATGAATAGCTTCTGAGAGGCTTCTAATCTCTGTCTCAGAGGTCAGCTCAGCTCTTCTATGTCTGGACTGTGTACCCAGGGCAGGGTGATGGGGGAGAGGTGCCATGAGGGTTTGCTGTCTGACCAGCAGTGTGATTTTTTGTGCTGGTTGTGTCACCAGTATGCTGTTTGCAGTAACCTTTGAGCCTCGACTGAGGCTATTTTCACACTAGCGTTTTAAAATTACGGTTTGCTCTCCGGTCCAGGCATCCGCACCAAGACGGATCCGGAATGACCCCCAATGCAAGTCAATGGGGACGGATCCGTCTGGTGTGACAACAATGGTAACCGGATCCGCCCTCCATTGACTCTCAATGGAGTTCATGACGGATCCGTCACCACATACACACAATACACACATACAGACATACACATAAACATACACAGACATATATACATACAAATACACATACATACTTACATGCTCCCCGGGAGGTCTCCAGAGCGTCGGAGGGACAGGACGGCGCGCACAGGTGACGATTCCACCAGGCGCCCAGCAGAGGGCGCTGTGGGGAATCGTCACCTGTGCGAGCCGTCCTGCTCCTCCGGCGCTCTGGAGACCTGCCGGGAGCATGTAAGTATGTATGTGTATTTGTCTGTGTATATGTGTGTGTGTCTGTGTGTATGTATGTACTGTGTGACATGTGTGGGGCCGGAGCGCGGTTCCAGCTCCACACATGTCGCTGCGGCAGTCCTGGTCCGGCAGCACCCTTCACCTGCCGGATAAGGCCTGCCGCTAGTGTGAAAGTAGCCTAACTGTTTAAAAGGCTTCTATACACTTTTTTGTCGGATCATCCCCACAGATTTATACAGCATTCTAACGTGCAGGGAGCTCCCGAAATTGCCTAAATGGTTAACTGGGGAGAGAAGGATTGGGCAAAATCATTATTTTCATCCAGTCCTTTTGTTCTCCCAGGAGATAAGCCACTGTTCGACGTGTCTGGCAGTGTTTTTTTTCGATATCCCCATAGAATACAGATACAAACCAAACATGTTTGTGTGTGGGGAAACAAGGAGGGAGTCAGGAGAGATAGCTGTTGACCGACAATTATTAAATGTGTATGGTCTACTCCCAGCTCCAGCATCAACCAACTTGTCTCCCCACTGTTATTTTCAAACTTCTATCTGTATACATACTGTAGCAATAGAAAGCAGCCATTAGAATAGAGTTGTCCTGACCACATTGTGCTGCTCCCTATTATTAATAGATATACATACAAGTAGAGAACAAGTGTTTTATTATACCAAGGAACAAATTCTCTCCCCTTAGCCCTTTACATGTAAAGCTGAAGTTTGGTCTTTTAAACATCAGACGCCCGGGGCTAATGTTTGCAATTGGCAATAACGCTGATCACAGACATTTAAAGGGAGTCTTTCAGTCTATGATGCTCAGATCAGGCTATAGACTACCTTACACGCATTAAAACAGTACCTTTGTTAACGATGTCCCAAGCTGAATTCCTCAGAAAAACACTTTTATCACATATGCAAATGACCCCCTGCAAGTGCCCCGAAGCTTGGGTATACAGGAAGGTACCCAAGCCCCCGGGAGATTGGAATCGCAAACCCCTCCCTTTTCCATGCTCCGGCCCGCCCTACTTTAGCATAATCTTCTCCTCCTCCTGTTATGAAATCTCCTGCTTGCGCCGGTGACCAGAAGAGCGGTGCAAGCGGAAGATTTCATAACAGGAGGAGGAGAAGATTATGCTAAAGCAGGGCGGGCCGAAGCATGGAAAAGGGAGGGGTTTGTGATTCAAATTCGGATTACGTTCGGCAGCGGGCCACATGTGCGGGATTTGCTCCCCCAGTTATATATGCGCTACAGCATTGGGGTTTTGAGCATGTTCTGCCATTTGAGACCACCTTTTTTTTCTGTGAGTTTGTTTGTACGTTTATTCCTGGAGGCGTGGCAACTCCAGGTTGAATGTGCCTTGATTATACTAATGGGTAACATTCAGGTGCACCTGTGCAGCCTGGGTCACATGACGTCAGGGCAATGTGGGAAATACAGCCTCCGCCCCCCCTCCCACCGTATGTGTGATTTCACGCTGGAGGTAACTGGGAGCTGGTCGCTGTGTCTCGGACCTCATGCACCTATCTGTCATTACCTATACCATAGTAGGGATAGCGTTAGGTCCCGTGCCAACTGAGATACCTTGACGCGGTGCTCGGGCTCCGGTATGTCTTTGATATAAGGATATACTGGCGAAAGTCTCATTTTAACATCAGAGTGAGGGTTTGGCCATATATTGTCAACTGCATTTTCCGCTGTAGTGCACCATTTTCCGTGAATTGTTTTCAATGACGACGCAGGACCCCAACTTAAAAATTTAGCATTAACCGGTACAGTCGTAAATTATGAGCTTGATCAAGTGTGGCATGTGTTCTCTGTATTCTCAGTTTATTACCGTATATGGCAGCTATCCGGAAAAATAGTTTGGAGAGAGAGAGAGAAAGAAAGATAGGAAAAAGACGTAAATTGTTTGGAGAGAGGGCCTGTAGGTGGACCTCCAGAAAAATTGTTTGGAGAGAGGGCCTGTAGGTGGACCTCTGGAAAAATTGTTTGGAGAGAGGGCCTGTAGGTGGACCTCCGGAAAAATTGTTTGGAGAGAGGGCCTGTAGGTGGACCTCTGGAAAAATTGTGGTAAAAGAGTGCCAGTTGGACCTCTAAAAAATGGCTTTTCTTTGGTCAGCGTTAGGCAAAGACGACATGGAGGAGGAGTAGGAGGAGTAGAGAAGAGGAATCGGATACATAAGTAATGTTAATCTTTAGCTGCTTTCCCCCGGAGGAGATTTGAATTCCGGTGAAATGCAGGCTTTGTTCATTTTAATAATCGTCAGCCTGTTAGCGCTGTCAGTTGACAGGCGTGTACGCTTATCGGTGATGACGCCACCAGCTGCACTGAATACCTGCTCTGACAGCACGCTAGCGGCAGGGCAGGCCAACACCTCCAAGGCGTACAGCGCCAGTTCAGGCCACATGTCCAGCTTTGAAACCCAGTAGTTGTATGGAGCAGAGTGATCGCTACGGACGTTGGTATGGTCAGCTAGGAACTCCCTCACCATCTTTCTGTACAGCTCCCCCCTACTCTGCCTAGACTGGGGACAGGTGACAGTGTCTTGCTGGGGTGACATAAAAGTGGCAAAGGCCTTGGAGAGCGTTCCCCTGCCAGTGCTGGACAAGCTGCCTGCTCGGCTCCTCTCCCCCGCTACTTGGCCCACAGAACCATGCCCTCTGCCGCTAGCGGCGTCAGATGGGAAGGATTGTTTCAGCTTGTGCACCAGGGCCTGTTGATATCTATTCACTCTCATACTCCTTTCCTCTGCAGGGATGAGAGTGGAAAGGTTCTGCTTGTACCGTGGGTCCAGGAGAGTGAACACCCAGTAATCGGTGTTTGAAAAAATGCTTCTAACACGAGGGTCACGGGATAGGCAGCCTAACATGAAGTCTGCCATGTGCGCCAGAGTCCCAACACGCAAGAATTCCCTCTCCTCACTGGCCTGACTCTCCATTTCCTCCTCCTCCTCCTCCTCCTCTTCAGCCCATACACGCTCAAGAGTTAAGAAGGACTGAGCACTGGTACCCTCTTCTGTCTCGCAGACATTCTCCTCCTCTTCCTCCTCATCCTCATCCCCCTCCTCCGATACGCGCTGAGAAACAGACCGGAGGGTGCTCTGGCTATCAAGAGACGTATCTTCCTCCACCGTCTCTTGTGACAAGCGCAAAGCATCCGACTTGATGCTGAGTAGTGAGTTTTTCAACAGGCAAAGCAGCGGGATGGCGAGGCTGATAATGGCGGCATCGCCGCTGACCATCTGTGTTGACTCCTCAAAGTTGCTCAACACCTGGCAGATATCAGACATCCACGTCCACTCCTCATTGTAGACTTGAGGAATGTGACTGACCTGACTACCAGTTCTGGTGGAAGTTTATATCTGGCAGTCTACAATCGCTCTGCGCTGCTGGTAAACTCTGGATAACATGTTTAATGTCGAATTCTATCTTGTGGGCACGTCGCAGAACAGTCGGTGAACGGGCAGTTGTAGGCGGCGCTGCGCTGCCCTGAGAGTGGCAGCATCTGTGGTC
This sequence comes from Rhinella marina, assembly GCA_900303285.1. Taxonomy (NCBI): domain Eukaryota; kingdom Metazoa; phylum Chordata; class Amphibia; order Anura; family Bufonidae; genus Rhinella; species Rhinella marina. Next base: position 8,374 of record ONZH01006778.1, on the reverse strand, counting down.
GACTTGCGGAAATGCGCACAGATGCGGCGCACTTTGGTGAGCAAATCAGACAGATTGGGGTATGTCTTGAGGAACCGCTGAACTATTAGATTGAACACGTGGGCCAGGCATGGCACATGTGTCAGTCTGCCGAGTTGCAGAGCCGCCACCAGGTTACGCCCGTTGTCACACACAACCATGCCTGGCTTGAGGTTCAGCGGTGCCAGCCACAGATCGGTCTGCGCCGTGATGCCCTGTAACAGCTCTTGGGCGGTGTGCCTTTTGTCACCTAAGCTCAGCAGTTTGAGCACCGCTTGCTGGCGCTTACCCACGGCACTGCTGCCTAGAGCTACCGACTGAAGGCGCCGTGCCCACGGATGGTAATTCGGTGGAGGAGGAGGAGGGGTCGGAGGAGGAGGAGGCATAGTGTGGGCAGTACATGAGCGGCCCCAGGGTCAGTCTCGGTCCCAGCCTCCACCAAGTTAACCCAATGTGCCGTTAGTAAGATATAGTGTCCCTGCCCGGCAGCACTTGTCCACGTGTCCGTGGTTAGGTGGACCTTCTCAGAAACAGCGTTGGTCAGGGCACGGATGATGTTCTGTGACACGTGCTGGTGTAGGGCTGGGACGGCACATCGGGAAAAATAGTGGCGGCTGGGGACCGAATACCGAGGGGCAGCCACCTCCATGAGATTGCGAAAGGCCTCGGTCTCTACCAGCCTATAGGGCAGCATCTCCAGGCTAAGCAATTTGGAGATGTGGACGTTGATGGCTTGGGCATGTGGGTGGGTGGAACTGTATTTCCTCTTGCGCTCCAGCGTCTGCTGTAAAGACAGCTGAACGCTGCGCTGGGACACATTGGTGGACACTGTGGAGGATCGTGGAGGCGAAGGTGTGGTTTTCCGGCGGGAGGCGCTCGTGCCGGGGTCCTGGGCAGGGGGTTGACTTGCAGAGGCAGCGAGTGACGCAGTGGGTTGACTAGCAGAGTCAGCGAGTGACACAGGGGAAGGAGCAGTGGTGTGACCCGCAGGAGGTGGTGAACGGCCTTGGTTCCATTGAGTGGGGTGTTTAGCACTCATATGCCTGCGCATGCTGGTGGTGGTTAGGCTAGTAGTGGTGGCACCCCTGCTCATCCTGGTGTGGCACAGGTTGCACACCACAGTCCGTCGGTCATCCTCACTTTCTTTAAAGAACCTCCATACTTGCGAACATCTAGGCCTCGCCACGGGAGCTTCACTACGTGAAACAGTTGCTGCTGATGCACCAGCTCTGGCCCTGCTTCTCCCTCTGGCCACAATGTGAAGGTAGATCAGTTGAAATACTGAATTTTCCCCTCACAGTATGATGCCATTTGTATACACATGTATCTATTGCTATTTTCCCTTACAAAGTAACATCAGTTCTGTGAATACCTATGCAGCTGTACAACTGGTCAAGGGTGGTGTCCACTTCCTGATACAGACCATCCCCCAAGACCCTGTGCTGGACTGACCACGATGTGTGTCAAGAAGAACAAAGACTATATGTGTTTAACTGTTACTGGCTTGTTGGGAAATGTCCCGCCTTTCTTCCTGTGTGTATATAAGTTTGGTAATAAACTGAGTCAGCCCAGACCACCTGAGAGCCCCTGACATGAGGATGACTCCAAACTGACATTTGCGTCCGTCTTGAGTTATTGCGTGCGCACACACGTCTGTTAATTTGGACAGCCGATCTGATCTCCTGCGAACCCATTGAGTTCCCCCTCAACAACACCACTGCCTCTTCCAACCTGTTCTGGTGCAGCATTCGCCTCCGCCTCAGAAGCACTGTCTTCACTCGGCATATCAACCCAGCTTGGGTCAGTCACCTCGTCATCCTCCGATTCCTCAGTCTGCTCCCCCCTCGGACTTCCTGCCCTGACAACAACTTCACCACTGTCTGACAACCGTGTCTCCTCATCGTCCGACACCTCTTTACAAACTTCTTCCACTAACTCAACATTTTCATCATCATCACCCACAGACTGCGACAGTTGGAAAACTTGGGCATCGGGAACGAGGTCAGCAGCAACCTGAAAAGTGGTTTGTGACTCTGGGAAGGGTCCAGAAAACAGTTCCTGAGAGTATGCCGGATCGCATTCCAAATTTTCCTGGGAGGGGGCAGACTGGGGGGAAGGAGGTTGAGGTGGAGGAGCCAGAGGAGTGCTCCCTTGGGTAACGTGGGTGGACTGCGTGGAAGACTGACTGGTGGACAAATTACTTGAAGCATTGTCCGCAATCCACGAGATCAGCTGTTCGCACTGTTGTGGTTTCAACAGTCCTCTACCACGTGTCCCTGTAAGTTGAGACATGAAGCTAGGGAGTGTAACTCTGCGGCGTTCCACAGCTCCCTCATCAGCAGATACTGTCTCAACCTGCCCAGGACCACGGCCTCTGCCCCCTGCAGTAATTGAATGCCCACGTCCACGCCCTCGTCCTCGACCCTTAGCCCTGGGGTTCAACATTCTCTGTATATAAGTGTATTATATGAAAAAATAAAAATAAATGGGACTGGTGTACTGAAACCCACAAACTTGTTCAGTCTGGTTTAATTAAGTGACGTAAAGAAAGTGTCACCTGGACAGAAAATACGGATTGGAGTGAGTGTGCTGAACTGTGACACACAGAATGGTTCCACGCAGCTGTGTGAAATGGATTTGTATCACTGAGCTAAAACAACAAAAAAAATATTTTTTTTATATATATTTTTTTTTATATATATTTTTTTAGTTTTGTTTTTTTTGGAACGTGACGTGCAGAAACTATCGTAGACCTAACTCACACCCTGTTAATGGTGGCTATTTAGACTGCAACGAAGACAAATGTCGCCCAGAGATTTTTGGGATCAAGCTATATACGTGACAGGCAGCAAAAGACTTGGTTGTATTAATTGACGTACAGAAAGTGTCACCTGGACAGAAAATATGGATTGGAGTGAGTGTGCTGAACTGTGACACACAGAATGGTTCCACGCAGCTGTGTGAAATGGATTTGTATCACTGAGCTAAAACAACAAAAAAACTATTTTTTTTTATATATATTTTTTTTAGTTTTGTTTTTTTGGAACGTGACGTGCAGAAACTATCGTAGAGCTAACTGACACCCTGCTGACGGTGGCTATTTTGACTGTGACCCAGACAAATGTCGCACAGAGATTTTTGGGATCACGCTATATACGTGAGAGCAAAAGACCTGGTTGTATTAAGTGACGTACAGAAAGTTTCACCTGGACAGAAAATAGTGAGTGTACTGAACTGTGACACACAGAATGGTTCCACACTGCTGTGTGCAATGGATTTGTATCACTGAGATATAACATTTAAAAAAAAGGGGTTATGTATGGCGATAGCTGCACTACTAGTGCCAGCCAGCCAGCCAAGCCAGGAGACAAAAAAAAAAATTTCTTGTAGCCCTTAGAAGGGCTGTTGGGTTCTTTGTGGGTGATTCCTGCCTAACAGAGAACTAAATGCAGGCCCTAACACTCTCCCTGAAACGCAGCAGCTCTATCCCTAACGACATCCAGACAGCATCTGAGCCGAGCACCGCGGCCAGTCACTAGTATATTCCAGGGTCACCTGATCAGGCCAGCCAACCCCTGCTATCGACATGTAAGGGCCCCACGTGATGCTCGGTGTACCGCAGATTCTCCTGGCTTGTGTTTGGCTGAGTTTATAGGCGCCAAAAATGCACGATGCGGAAGTTGCCATTTCCTCGAGCATGGCGAGATCCGAGCACTTACGAGTACCGTAATACTCGAACGAGCAGCAAGCTCAGACGAGTATGCTCGCTCATCTCTACAGACCTCCTTAAGAATATAGCAAATCTGCAATGGTAAATTTATGATAAATGTCTCCCAATGGGTTTTCACTATCCTATTTTTATTTTGAGACCTTCTATAGTTTTTTGCAGTGGGTAGTGGAATTTAAAATGATCAATGGAAGAATTATTCCTTATTTAGATGACTTCTTATTTATGGGTTATGGTGATTCTGATTTGTGTAGTCATTTGTTGCCGAAGTTCACTGAAATTACTGCTTTGTTTGGTTTCCCATTAGTGGTTTAAAATACTGCATGGCCTTATTTGGAGTTTTTAGGCATCATAATCAACACAGAGAAGAAGGAGTTTTGATTACCAATGGAAATACTGAATTGGCTCAAGTTGATTTCAGATCATTTGTTAGAAATAAGAAAAGAAGCTTAAGGGGATTACAATTGGTTTTGGGATTGTTGATCTTTGTCACTCAGGTTATCACACTGGGGAGGATTTTCTAAAAGAGGCTTTTTTGGCCCCTAGGTGTCTTAAATTTCCTTAAAGACTATAGTAACATAGTAACAAAGTAACATAGTTTGTAAGGCTGAAAAAAGACATCTGTCCATCCAGTTCAGCCTGTTTTCCTACAATTTGATCCAGAGGAAGGCAAAAAAAAACCCCTGTGAGGTAGAAGCCAATTTTCCTCACTTTAGGGGGAAAAATTCCTTCCCGACTCCAATCAGGCAATCAGAATAACTCCCTGGATCAACGACCCCTCTCTAGTAACTATAACCTGTAATATTATTACCCTCCAGAAATACATCCAGGCCCTTCTTGAACTCTTTTAGTGAACTTACCATCACCACCTCCTCAGGCAGAGAGTTCCATAGTCTCACTGCTCTTACCATAAAGAATCCTCTTCTATGTTTATGTACAAACCTTCTTTCCTCCAGATGAAGAGGATGTCCCCTCGTCACAGTCACAGTCCTGGGGATAAATAGATCATGGGAGAGATCTCTGTACTGACCCATGATATATTTATACATAGTTATTAGATCTCCCCTCAGTCGTCTTTTTTCTAAAGTGAATAACCCTAATTTTGATAATCTTTCTGGGTACTGTAGTCCACCCATTCCAGTTATTACTTTAGTTGCCCTCCTCTGAACCCTCTCCAGCTCTGCTATGTCTGCCTTGTTCACAGGAGCCCAGAACTGTACACAGTACTCCATGTGTGGTCTGACTAGTGATTTGTAAAGTGGCAGGACTATGTTCTCATCACGGGCATCTATGCCCCTTTTGATGCAACCCATTATCTTACTGGCCTTGGCAGCAGCTGTCTGGCACTGGCTTCTACAGCTTAGTTTGCTGTTCACTAAAATTCCTAGGTCATTTTCCATGTCAGAGTTACCCAGTGCTTTACCATTTAGTATGTACTGGTGACTTGCATTATTCATTCCCATATGCATAACCTTACATTTGTCAGTGTTAAACCTCATCTGCCACTTTTCTGACCAAGCCTCCAGTCTATCCAGATCCTGCTGTAGCAGTGCACTGTCCTCCTCTGTGTTAATTACTTTATACAGTTTAGTGTCATCTGCAAAAAATGATATTTTACTATGCAAACCTTCTACAATATCATTAATAAATATATTGAAGAGAATAGGACCCAATACAGACCCCTGTGGTACCCCACTAGTGACAGTGACCCAATCTGAGTATCTACCGTTAATAACCACCCTCTGTTTTCTATCACTGAGCCAGTTACTTAACCACATACAGACATTTTCTCCCAGGCCAAGCATTCTCATTTTGTATACTAACCTTTTATGTGGTACCATGTCAAACGCTTTGGAGAAGTCCAAATATACGACATCCATTGAGTCGCCGCGGTCAAGTCTACAACTTACCTCCTCATAGAAACTGATTAAATTGGTTTGACATGACCGATCCCTCATGAAGCCATGCTGATACGGAGTTATTTACTTATTTTCATTGAGGTACTCCAAGATAGCATCTCTCAGAAAACCTTCAAACAGTTTACCCACAACAGAAGTTAAACTTACCGGCCTATAGTTTCCGGGCTCTGTTTTTGGACCCTTTTTGAATATTGGCACCACATTTGCTATGCGCCAATCCTGTGGAACACTCCCCGTCAGTATAGAGTCCTTAAATATCAGAAATAAGGGTCTGTCGATGACATTACTTAATTCTCTTAGGATACGGGGGTGTATGCCATCCGGTCCTGGTGATTTGTCTATTTTAATATTTTTAAGACGTTGCTGTACCTCTTCCTGGGTCAGAGAGGACACTTTTAAAGGGGAATTTACTTTTATACTCTGCATTTCATCTGACAGTTTATTTTCCTCAGTGAATACAGTGGAGAAAAAGTTATTTAGTAGCTTCGCTTTCTCCTCATCGCTCTCTGCAACTCCCCACCTTCAGGTTTATACTTTTTAGTATTTATATAATTGAAGAACATTTTAGGGTTAGTTTTACTCTCTTTGGCGATTAATCTCTCGGTCTCTAGTTTGGCTGTTTTTATTTGTCTTTTACATATTCTATTTTTTTCTTATAGTTTTTCAATGCTTCCTTGGTCCCCTCCTGTTTTAACCACGCTGTTTTTTTCTTGTTTCTTGTCCTTTTATTCCCATAAGGTATGTACCTCTCACAATTAGATATTAGGATGCTTTTAAAAATATCCCATTTTGTGGCTGTATTTTTATTTTTGAGGATTTTGTCCCAGTTAGTTAGGCCTATGGCCTCTCTTAGTTGGCTAAATTTTGCTTTTTTGAAGTTTGGTATTTTTGTTCCTCCCTAAAGAAACACTCTTTTGAATGGGAATTTGAAGGAGGTCACTATTTCCCAGGTATCCCCCAACCTGCACATCTGTTGTTCTGTCAGGTCTATTGGTTAATACTAAGTCCAGTATGGCTGTCCCTCTAGTCGGGTCCTGAACTAGTTGGGAAAGGTAATTGTCTTTGGTTATTTCCAAGAACCTGTTTCTTTTATGAGATATACAGGTTTCAGTTTCCCAGTCTATATCTGGGTAGTTGAAGTCCCCCATAATAACAACCTCATTATGATTTGCCGTCTCGTATATTTCATTAAGAAGTAGATTTTCTGTTGAATCTGGTATATTAGGTGATTTATAATAAACTCCTATTAGTATTTAATCATTGTTTTTGGCTCCATTTATTTCTACCCACAGTGACTCCACATCTTCATGTCCCTCACTTATGTCTTCCCGGAGTGTGGGCTTTAGACAGGACTTTACATAAAGGCAAACCCCTCCCCCTCTACGGTTTTACTGATCCTTTGTAAACAGATTGTAACCCTGTACATTGACTGCCCAGTTGTCACGGACATTCCTATGATAGATAACAGGAGTTCTGTCAGATTGGCAACACGTGGTATAATCTGACATGTTTTCCCTTTTGTTGTTGGTTTTTACCACAACCTTTTCCCTCAGGTGTTCCTGGTGTGGTAATTGTCCCTCCCCTATGTATTGCTTCTTCTCCCACTATTCCTTGCGGTTTATAGCTTCAGTTTGGTTTCAGCTGACATCCTGGAGCCTCCATTTCTTCATTGAAATATAAGTTTCCTTTTCCCTCCTGTTGTTTTGTTATTAGGTCTTAGGGGACTCCTGTTCGTCCTTCCTTTTGGAGGAACAGGTAGACTCATTCCTGTCATTAGTTTCCAGGGTCCTATAGGGTCAGTTCGGTGTTCAGGTTCCTGTGTATGAACTTGCCTACCTTTGAGGCCTGCTCATACTGGTAGATAGACAGGATTCGAGCCAGGGTTTCCTGTAGGAGGTGTCCATCTTCCTTCTTTAGTTTCTTGGCCTGATCTCCTTTCCCTCCTATTCTTGGTTTGGTTCCCCCCCCTTCCCACCTGCGCGTGACACCAGTCATAGCTATCATCCAGCGATGTCTCAGTTAATCCCACTATGTCATAGTCCTCCTCGCACATCACTAATTCTAGTTCACCAGTTTTATTAGTCAGGCTTCTGGCATTAGTGTACATACAATTAAGAGGTCTATATATATATTTTTTACCCCACTTTTTAAATTACTATTACCTGTGTAGTGAATATCCAGGGTTTTTGGGTTACTTTGGTTGATGTTTAGCCCAGTCTTCTCCCTACATTCCTCACTAACCCCAGCCCCCACTAACCCCCCACTGTCCCCTCTTATGTCCCACTCTCTATCTACACTATCTACCCCCTTATTAGTATGACCCCCCACCCTCCCCCCAGATCCTAGTTTAAAAGCTCCTCCATCCGTCTAACCATTTTCCCCCCAGGGCAGTTGCACCCTCCCATTAAGATGCAGCCCATCCCTACTGTAGAGTCTGTAGCCAACAGAGAAGTCAACCCAGTTCTCCATGAACCCAAACCCTTCTTTCCTGCACCAGCTTCTGAGACACTTATTTAACTCCCTAAGCTCCCGTTGTCTCTCTAGTGATGCTCGTGGCACTGGTAGTATTTCTGAAAACACATTTGTTGGAGGTCCTGGACTTGAGCTTCTCTCCTAGTTCCCTAAAATCATTTTTAAGGGACCTTCCATCTCCCCCCTGACTTTGTCATTGGTGCCAATGTGTACCATGACCGCCGGTCTTCCCCAGCCC